>CAEFZX010010442.1:0-95991 GCA_903066825.1 Alfaro cultratus
TCCAAATCACTAAACGCAATGAAATCTTCGTCCTGTGTCGTTTTTAAACAGCTCGGCTAACTTCTTCTACCTCTCTGAAGGTAGAATAACACAGGCCTAGAGCGCCCTCTTGCGGTTTAGTGTGAAAATAACATGTGACATGATATAATAATGTGTAAATTTCCACACATAAGTCGCTCCGGAATATAAGTCGCACCCCCGGCCAAACTATGAATAAACTGTGACTTATAGTCCGGAAAATACGGTACTCATGATCATTAATGTTTATCATAAAGGCCCAACTACAGTGTGAGAGAAGCTTAATTATGCCTGACTCACCATGCTATACAGTCTATTGTGACTTAATTCAGAAATAATCTGATAAACCAAAACAAAATGAACACATTGAACCATTTCACTTAAGGTCACTCAGTATGTCCTTTGGCAAACTGTGACCTCTATGATCCATGTCTTGTTCAGCACTGGATCATTGGCTTCAGATAATTGTCTTCTAATTGTTACAGTATTCATTCACAGGTTTATTTTTAGGCATTTTTTGGCTACTTTTCAATTCCTTTTACGATCCGTTTTCTGTTTTCTACTCGTCATCTGGTTTTGGTTTCAGCCTAAAGCGCGTGAGATCATTTTTACCTCCTCGTCATTTTTAGTCATTTCTTGATATGTTTTTTCCTCTCCGGTCAACGTTTCGATCAAAGCGGGTTTGTGTGTGAGCTTTGTTTGAAATTACTCGTTTCACTTTAATTTTCAGAAAGAACTACGTCAGCGTTCAGAACATTTTCTGACGTCATTATCAAATAACAGCCCAAGAATAAGAAAAAAAAATTACCTGGCTGATTGAATGCTGCTGTAATTCTCAATTTTAACTAATACAATTACACAAAATAAGCAGCGTTTATGTATGTCGGCTTTAATAGTTTCTATGCTAAAAACGGTGGCTGGACTGTATGATGAGACTGAACTCCTGTAATTAAAATCACAACTTTAAATAGATAACAGACAGTAAATTCAGTATTAGAGCAAAACAGATTAAAAAAATGTCTTTCTGTTGAAAAGAATGAAAAGAAAAAAAAACAAAACAGTTTTATTAAACCAGCTCCAAACTTTAGCTTTGTTCAAACCCAAATTTCCACACTGAAAAAAAAAATCTCATAATTTATAAAAGACGGATAAGGAATTTAAATTACATAGTGGACAGAGAGATTTTGCCTAAGAACATGCACTGTAGATGTGCATAAACCCCAAATTGGATTAGAAATTGCTGGCCAGGTGAGGTAATGCTGTCTAAATAGGCCTGTAGATGTAAAAACCTAAATCAAATTTAGCTGCCAAAATGAAAGCTGATCTGCCGAGGCAAAACAGCTCAAATGTGAGGATTTTTGTCTGAAATGTCGTCAACAGATTTGCCAGAAACGATTCTTTTTAAGTCTGAGCTGCGTCACGAAGCGAGTCCGTGTAGACGTCTTGGCATTGGGGAACCTCAGAGGGCCAGGTCTGGGGGGCCCCGGTCGGCTCAGGAACCAGGAGAAGGTTGTTTATAGAAGCGGAGACGTTCAGGAGGAACGTATCTCCCGGGCTGATCCCAGGAGCCGCGCCTAATTAGAAACAACTGGTCGAAACTCACTTCAATGGCTCTGCAGATCTCTCTTTTTATGTTGCTTGGCTGCTTCTGAGCGTTCATCAGCTGCACCTCCAGGCTCATCTCCATCTCATAAGACTCCCCTGGCTGCCTGGTGTTTGTGGATTTCATGAAGGGTAAAAAGAAACTTTGGGCCTGCCACTTAACTCCCCCGGGTTATCTCTTCTCTCTCACACACATACAGTTCAAATAGATATTTACTTACCTCATACTACAAAAAAAATAAAAGAAAATTCTTCTTTAGATCAATAAGTAGTCTTGTTTTTACTACTTTCTTCAAATTAAAAAGCTTACATGAACTAAAGGTCTCTACTGTTAAGCAATCTGAGAACGCCTGCTTCATGACGTCAGGGCTTTACAAGGTTCTGACTGGTTAACTCAAAAACTTTTGAGTACATTTGAGACACGTCGTGGATGTATTATCCAAAGGCAAATCCTGAAACACACTGGTCTAACTTTCTCCAGCGGAGGTGTTAAAGGGTGTTTTCACGTCTATTAGTTTGTTCGACTCGCTTCAATTGGGGACTTAAATTGAATCGTTTGTCCCATTTTGTCCCAGGCTACCACTGGGAATGATAGTCTGGTAAAAAGCAGCCCCTTTGCTTCATACAGAGGGTCTGGACTCTACTGAGAAACGGTTGCTTCCTTCCTGGAAGCGTGGACTTTATTGAAATTTCAAATTTTACCCAATCGTTAAGTTATGCAATGCACCAGTTCGAGGCTATGAAGCTTACCGGAAATTGCCTGAGCTGTAACCAACCATCCTCCACTGATAATAAAGAGGTGTGGAGCCAATCAACATGGCATTTAATGTTAACTCATTATGTGGAAGCGTGGCCAACATGGACCGAACGACTTCACTCCAAGGCCATTGCTAAACTGTGTTTACACACAATTCTAAAACTGCGCAGAAAATCTATGTCATTGTTCACGACTTCTTCTGTTTGCCGATTGGTCCGGTTGAAATTCCACAGGAAAATCCCACTTCAATGGGAGAAAGTCCAGAGCGAGCAGTGAAGACGCATGAGAATTGAGCGAAATTGCTTTGTAAGGCAATGACAAGGCTACGGGATGGAACATCATGTGGAAATATTGAAGCAACATCTCAAGACATCACACAAATCGGTCCTCTGTTTGCACAATGAGCCTGAAGGAACCAACAAAATAGTTGCAAACTGGTTTAACAACAACAAAGTCAATCTTCTGGATTTAGATTGCCTTGAAACCTGACACAGTTACAGAGTCGTGTCATGAGCAATGGGCCAAAATCCCAGATTATCATGAAAAACACGTGAAAGAATATTCAGAAAGTTACGCAGTTTAAAGCCAAGTCTGCCAAATACTATAGAAGTGTATGAACATTTCTTACTTCAATGAAACCTACAAACAAGAATCAGGATTCGTTCTCTCTAATTATGGAAATCATTTTGGTAACAATATCCAAATCGAATTGATTACTCAGATTTTATGTGGGGCAGTGAGAATAAATGCTCGCCTTCTGTTACACCGTATGTAAATATCTGGCCTCAGGTGCATTTCCACACACACACACACACACACACACACACACACACACACACACAGGTCACGTCTTGAATCAACAGGCTGCAATCACACACGTCAGGTCCAATCTGTTTCCAATCGGCTCTGGAACTTTTATGTGTTTAGACCTCGCCCTGTTGCCTTTGAGAAGCATTACGTCAGGAGCCTTTGTTTTACTGTAGCCGCACTGTAGGTGCTTCGTGCCGCTTTAATCTCTCACTCCGCTGCCATTTGGAGCGCTCACCGAATGAGCTCACGCTCAAACAGGAAGGAGCGTCGCCGACGAGCTGTTTGGGTCCAGCTCTGGCGTTTCTGAACGACGTTTTCTCCCTGTCACGGTGCGATGTCTGCGCCGGTGATCACACGTCTGGCAGCATCGCTTCTTGGCACGAGCGCACCCCAGACGTGAACCCCTCCGAGTTTTCAGGTCGGCCTTATCCTGTCATCAGACCATCTGAACACGAAGTTCCTCATTCGACTGGCATCCGAATGTTCCCTTTTAAATGAGCACTGGCAGTGGCCGAGCTCTCATATTTGAACCAGGTGATGGAGTTTCATAGCAAAACAGTATTACTCATAATCTAGACTAAATAATCACAGATTCCACTTATCTTTGCAATTTTATTTAATTTTTTTTACACTGTACATGATTTTCCAGATAAAAAAAAAGGCTTTGTTTTTTTGCTGGAAAGCTTTATTATTGGGGCGATATCTGATAAGAAAAATGTTGATGTAGAATTTGAGCGAGGTCTGCAGTATAATTTAGTTGGAGATGTAGTGAGATTATGAGGGCTGACACTGTTTATGGTACATATGCAGCGGATAGCGGTGGAAGACCTGAGCGGCGCTTAAACCT
This sequence comes from Alfaro cultratus, assembly GCA_903066825.1. Taxonomy (NCBI): domain Eukaryota; kingdom Metazoa; phylum Chordata; class Actinopteri; order Cyprinodontiformes; family Poeciliidae; genus Alfaro; species Alfaro cultratus. Next base: position 4,035 of record CAEFZX010010442.1, read on the forward strand.
CGGATGAGGTGCTTATCCTATTATTAAAATGAAACAAATCAAGGAGAAGACAAAAATAAACCATCAATGGTCACTGCAGAACTAATCCGACGATGTAACTGTAATCCCTGGATTTTATTTTTTAAATCATTTTCCAAAACATTCCATCTGCTCCGAGAAGAGATGGAAGCCATGTTGAATGTATCTTGCAAAAGAAAATCTATGTCCACCCTTTTTCTCAAGTTGCAACCACAACAGTGGATAATTATAAACGTGACAGAATCTGAATAAGAATCTGAATAATTAATATCAATAAACAGCTGTTAAGGTGGTGGAGTTGATTTGATTTTAGCCCCTTTACTTGTACCACAAACTAAAATCTAGCGGCAAAGTCTTCTACTTCGAATGTCGAACAAAGACTCCTTAATCCATCGCTTAAAGATAAAATTAATGCTTCGTCATGACGACGATGTACTATTTGATAGAGTTTGCACACCCCAAAATATGACCTCTTGGTTTGCATGGTTTCATAAAACCTCCAATTCTGTGAAAATAATTGGAAAAAATTACTTAATGCAGTTATATATAGTGTAATCTAGTAAATAATTACATTTTTAGTGCAAAGTTGTACTAAAAGTTGCATCAAAAGTCAATTAAGTGTCAACTTTGCGCGAAAAGTGTAATTATGACAACAGTAATAAACATTCATGAAGACTCCTTCATGTTCATAACACATTAAATCACATTTATCATGTCAGTCTAATGCACAGCCATTCATATAAGGTTTATACATTCTACTTTTGAGCTACCTTTGGTGAACTCTTACAATGTGCAGTGAAAAAATGACAATAAATATTTTCAAATATATTTTACCCTCATTTATTTTTACTGTCTCTTTAAGTGCCACAAACAATCTTGATCAAATTCTAACTCCATGTCGCTCCTCTGCATACGGGAAAACAGCGACAACTGTCACCTGCCTAAACTGACAGGCCTTATTACAGGAGGTGAGAGAATCTGTTGGCATGGCAACCGTTAGCTGCGGACTCCAGAAGGCTCTCTTCAGCAGACGAGTGAAAAAAAAAAAATTAAAGTCAGAGGAGAAAAACACTTTACTTTTGGTTCGCACAAAAAACAGTTATGTATTTAGTAAAAAGCTAACACTACGCTGCTAACATATTAGCCCCACAATGAAGCATGGTGGTGGCAGCATCATACTTCTCTTCACCTCAAACTCAAGTGGCCACTCAATAATATGTAACTAAATGTAAAAGGAAAAAAGTATATATATAAAGCCAGTAGACACAAACCATAGACTGAATTAAAAAAACAAAAAAACAGTGATGATGTAGTGTGACAAATTGTGAAAAGCTTCAACGGGGATGAAAACACTGTAATGCACTGCACGTTTATTTATTAGGTTTTCTTTACGGAATGCATACGTTAAACGGATTTATGTGTGAAAAGATTGCAGAAACAGACCCGATATGAATACTGACATGACGGCGGTCGCAGAGCAAACAAATTCAATCTGTGGCACGTTTGGATACAAGCAGCTGATTAACATTAGAGCTAAACAGAAGGTCCAGCTGCGCGACACATGTAGCAGTTCTGCACAGCCAAAGGAAAGACAAAGAAGATAAAGAGGAACAGGAGTTTAAGCAATTTGGTGGTCATGTTAGATGAATCTGCGCAGTGAAAATAAAGCGACAGAGGCACAGTCCGCCACATTCTCCTAAAGAGCAAATTTATTTTGGCTTCTTAAACAAGAAGCAGCGGTAAATGTAAAATAAAATCAGCTAGAAGTTGCACTGATGAGTGTGTGGTAGTGAAATGATCTTTGTGTGTAACAGCACTAAATGCAAAGAATATTTCAGTTTTCTTTGTAATTCTGGAGAGATCTCCAGTTGAAAGGCAAAACGAATACTTAATTCTCCATAAAACGAATGTTGATTAATAACATTTAGGAAAGCTTTTTTCCAGTTTTGATTGAAGTTTAGAAAATGTTTTTTAAGTGCTTTTGGGGCATCGGGACCATCTTGGATCCAGATAGTTATTAAAATCTCAATATAAGGTCTAATTCAAGGACGTGCAACATGGGCCCACTACAGAAACTCATATTAACTTATTAAAATATCAACTAGAGCATTTCTAGTTTTTGGAGTTTTATTATAATCTCTACATAAAATGTCTCTGAAAGTTTAAATAGTGGTGCAAGCTTTTTTGTTGTTCCCTATCTTTTTTTTAAATTACATTTCTAGCCATGTGTAGTTTTTTTTTTTTAACATACAACAGATTTAACAACTCCTAAAAAAAGAAAGAGAAAAAAAAAAAAACAGAAAAGTTTTTTTTTTTTTTCTTTATTCCACAAGCTCAACTTTGAAATTAATTTCTGGCTCTTTGATTTAACCATAAAACAAGCATAAAACAATAGATCAGCTTTGTTCCCGGGTTCATGAGTTTTCTTCTTGTTGAGTTTCGTTCTGAAGGGCAGACGTCCAAAAATGGCTCTTTTGGGATTTAAGGGCTGCCAACTAATCACTCATCAAACCTCGGCGAAAATATTTTACCGATCACAGATCTTAAAAATGAAGCTGTTCTGATCCTGGGGTGTCTGGTGTGTTTCTGTATTTTCGATCATTTTTTTTGTTGTTCCTTGTTTATGTTCAATTTTTCTTGCCATATTCAGTTTGTCGGAGTTCATTATTGTTATTAAAGTGCAGCCATGTTGGTTCATTGAGTTTAATTTCTTAATTTATTCTTGTGTTCCACTCTTTGTGCGCTCGGGTTGTTTCTCTTAGATCCTTGTGTCGGTGCTTCTGAGTCCTAGATCCGTTGCCTCTGGTTTAATTTTGATTTGATTGGTTCTTTGCCGTTTTCCACCCTCGCCTCAGTATTTCGGCTCCTGGTTTTTCATTCTTCATCGCTGGGTTCTTCTGCTTCTGTTTTTTTCCCTTTGCTTGTAAACCAACCAGCTGTGGCTAAAGGTGACGACAGGAATGGATCTTTAAGGAGAAAAGCCAACAGTGTGATCATTTACAGCTCATCAACTGTAAATATCATGCATAAAAGAAATGGAAAAATAAAGAAAATTCAACATTATGTGCCCAACATTCCCCGTGAACCAAGATTTACTTTAAAACTCAACCAGTTTGCTTCATGCCAGCGAGGGCTCACCAGAACCACATCCGGTCATGAAAGCTCACTGCATTTCAGATGAAATGCTGCAGAATGAAAGAAGCTTTCTCGGACCACAGACCCAAATCCAATGACCAGCTTCCCCCCGCCAAAGAATGCTCTTGGCCTTCACCACTGGCAGACTGGGAGCGCGACGGTTTGCTGGGATGACTGGAGAGATCCCAGCTGTCCCTCCCTTCACTGCCCTCCTTGCCTGTCTCCCCCATATTTTTTTTTTTCCTACACGGGGAAAAGAATGAAAAACAAAACGAGCCCACGCTCTCCCCCCCGGAGACGCTGGACCGCCGGCGTCCAACAGAAACACCGAACAGAAATAGAGCTGCTATTTCAGTCTGAACTGGGTGTTATTTTTAGAAAAAAGTGACATGTAACATTGAATTACAGCATCGTAAGGTCACTCAATACACCCCCTTCCCCCCTTTTTTTTTTCTGCAGACCTCTTGCCTCCAAAACCATGACTCACTGCAAAGTATGCGGTGACGTTACCCCGAACTATACAATCCCAGGTCCTGATCAGAAAAAGAAAAAACAAAAAAAAATTGATATTTAACCTCAGCGAGTTGATTCAATCAAAACCGGGCTAACTCGTGCTACTCGCTGTGATCTGGTTTCACTAAGCAATACTTTGATGCTTTCATCATGCAGGTAAAGAGCGGGCTGCGCGCACTGGCTCGCTCTCCGTTCGCCTATTGTGGGCCACCGCCGTCAGGTCCTCGTTGCGTTTGACAGCTCGTCATAACCTTTGTTTACAGCATGTCAATGAAACGCAACACAAACCTGTAATAGGATAATGCTGCTGTTGGTATGCCAGCCTGAAGGCATCATGAATAATACAAAAAGGCGAAAGGAGGGGGGTGGGGGGGATACAAAAAAAAAACGCAGATGCTTTCAATTGCCAACTCACTTTAGTGTTTCTTCCAAGCAGTGATGTAGTTCAGAATGAAAAGATAGGTAATCTGTAGTCTGGCTCTGCTAATCGACAACAGAAACAACAAGACCACCAAGGATCATTACTGCCATGTCTTTTTTTCCTCCACAGGAAGATTTTATTTAAGTGAGATATCCTTTAGATTGAGGCTTTTACACAAAAGGTTTGACAGGAAATCATAAATCTGTACAACTAAGTGGGAGAACAGCAAATCCAGGGATGTGAAATAGAATAGCCTGTTAGGTAACACGCTAACGCAAACGGGTCGAGATATTACAGTCAAAACAATAAAAAAAAGTCACTGAAATGTGAGGGGTGTAAAAGTAACAAACCTCCCCCTCATTCTCCGCTCTCCCTTCACCGGCCCGTTTGGATGTTGCACCGGTTTCATCGTCACCCATATTTGGCTCTCATTTGGTCCGTTGGTGACGGAACCTGAACACGGAACATTTTCTTAGACACTTTAACAACACGGCTTTAAGAGAACCAGGACCGCATTTCTGCTCTCTGGGTGAATGATTTAAAAACCTCCTGGGACAATCACCTAGAGACCTTCTGCTTTATTTACACTCACAGATACTTCTGAGGTAAATCTCTGCCAGTTTTGCACATCTGTCTAAAACTGTCCGTTGTTCTTTGCAAAATAGACGATTCTCAGTCGGATTGGACAGGAAGCAACAACTGACAGCAAATTTTAAATCTTGCCCCAGATTTTCCATTACATTCAGATCTGGACTTTGACAGGATTGTCTTAGTCGATGTGCTTTGATAAGAATGTTTAGGGGAGATGTCTTGCCGTAACATGAAACTACACAAAACAAATCTCACAGCATGATGCCGGCGCCACCCTGCTTCAGAGTGGGCATGTTGTCCAACACGCCTCGGTAGATTTCTCACTACATGTCGAAGTTGCTGTGAATGTTCCACTTTGGTCGGTTCTGACATTCTAACCAAACCTTGTCAAGAACAAATAAACCCTTCTTTCTATTAAATCACTGATTTTGCTGTGACTTTTAAGATGGTCATAATTATGACTAAAACTATTATGACTCTGACAGCAGTTGAGAGAAAACTATCCGTTTTCCAGCCAACCCACGGGTCAACTAGTAAACGTTTAAATGACAAAGGACCATGCAGTTAATTTAAGGGCAACTTAGCTCATACAAAGCGGGGAGAAGGAAAAAAAATCAGACAATGTTTCACTGACGTTGTAGCTCTTAGTTCCCCCTTGGATGTGGGCGAGGAATTAAATGTCATTCTGAAGAGCCTCTAAGCTTATCTAAGATGCAGTAAAGCTTACAGGAGTCTCCAGTACTCAGAGTGCAAACAGAGCTGTAGGGAGTAATAATGTACAAAGCACACAACATTTGATTATGAGTTTTGTTTATGTAGTCTACACTTGCACATTAAATCCAAATGGCACTATAATCATTAATTTAACCAGCCTCAAGTCTCTTCACTCCTAAATCCGTTATTTTGTTGTTGCCAGAAGTTCAGATGACTGTTTCATGTTGGAATTTTTTTTTTTAAATCGGGTGGAACTGATTATAGATCAGAACTCAAATGGCATGTCTAACAAGAGGCATTAGCAATGCAAACATGTTTTTGTATCCCTCTGGGTTAGTTTGTAGTCTTGCTCTGTTAATTCAAAGAAAGTGACCAAATATTTGTATTTGGAGGCCTTCTTGCAGCAAAACTCCTGCACAGCATATTGCTGCAACTCCCATACTTCCAAGTAGGGTTGGTATTCTCAGGCTGGAAAGCCTCCCCAGTTTTCCTTTGTGATGTCATTTTGGAATAAAGGCTTCCTCATTTGTGAGTGGCTTTACAGCTGTGACTGGTCTTGATGCGAATGATGACCACATTTCGGCCAGCGCCTGAACAACAGTTCTAGGGTTGCTTTTGTACCAAAAGCAAGTTAATTTCTGAGGCAAGGAACCTGTTACCTTCAGGAGCGGCATAATGGCTGGACATTCCCAATGTGTTTACATTTGCATGCATCAGATGGACATGGGATCCTCAGGCAGATTCCAATCATGGCCACACAAGAAGCAACGTGTCTGAAACGTTGCTTCACAGAATTAAATGTCTTAGAAACACAAGACAAATAACCATGCATACACACACCTAAGGGTAATTCAAATTCCCTAATATAACCTAATATGCATGTTGTTTGTTTTTTAGGATCTAAGTACCTGGAGCACACTCTCACTTTGCACAGAAAGGCTTCAAGCTCCCAGTAAGTCATTATAAGCAATTTGCTAGATGTGCAGTTATTGCCTCTGACAGTGATGATTGCAGCAGGAAGGAACCGGCTGTCAGATCTGCATTATGCAAACCAGCGTGGTGGCAGCAGGCTGCGTGTGTTTTGCATCCTTTCCAGTAGTTGGAAGTGAACGCGAGTGTGAGGACGCTCGGTGTTCCCCCTCCACTGCCACATGGGTAATTATCGTGCCGGAAATTGGACATGAAATCTTCGCGTAATCATGGATCTAAAGTGTAGATGGAGCCGACAGCAGTGAAGCAAATTGCAGCAAGTGATTCCAATTACTGTTTATGGGACGCAGCTGTCTTGCGCTGCGTGTGTGTCGGTGAGTGGAACTCCGAGGCTTGCGTTAAGTTTGAAAGCCCTGCAAAACACCAGAGCTGAGTCTGAGTGTTTTCTTCACGCTGGAAGTGACGAGTCAAGATGTGCTCTAGAAAGCTTTTCTCGTCTTTGGCAGAAGTTGGAGGCTCTGTACTCTGAGGTCAGAGAATTGGACGTTGGTTGTCAGAGGTTAATTCACTTTCCCTTCGCGTTGCGACGTCATGGCGAAACGATAACTCGCCTCTACGGGTTTACACAAAAACAAGCTTCAGGTTTGCCTTCGGTCGTGCACAAACCCCGTTTATCCGTGTTTATTTACGCACACCGAGTCGATTCATCCGCGTTACGGCCAGCAGTCATGTACTGGATAAGCTTTCATCTCAAAACATTTGGATTTAATTATCATGGGGATATGATATCCAAACAATCTGCTTTCTCCCATTAATAACATGATTGCGGCGTCGTAGGGCGAGCCGAAGCCATTTCTTTTTCTTTCCATTTTTCATGTAGTTTCACGGATTTGGGCCTTGCGTGCTTACTATTATGGGCATTGGGCAAAACCCAGTTTAGGGTGATGACACAGTTTATTTTCCGGAGTTTTAAAGGGATCTTGGCGAGGAAACGTCCTGCTTCCACAGCCTGCAAGATTACAGCTAAAAACACAAATAAGGCCTGTGTGACTTTCCCACATATCAAGTGTTGTCTGTTGTTTTGCTGCTCTGCATGGCAGCACGGTCGAAATGAGGAAAAGGAAACTGGACGGAGCTCATTGTGTCACTGATAGCCTGTAGTCCTGCACATTGAGGAAACGTAGGACCACAGCAGGGTGTCGCTCCACAGATAAGCAACAGAGAGGCAGATCTGCTATTAATAAAGACGACTGCAGCAGGTTTGGGGGTGTGCTTGGAGAAGCGTTTCTCTCAATTATAATCCTGACCTTGCTTGGTGTTGCACATCTTTCTATTGGCTTCGTTTTCTGGCCCATTCGTTGCAAAAGTAGCTCAAACTCAGTCCGATCGGTTGAAGAGAGTCTGTGAGCATCAGTTTCTAACTCTTACCACAGCTTTTGTATTAGATTGACTAGAAAAAGTGTGACAGACTCTGCTTTGATCTGATCTATTTTATGGCTGTATGTTTAGGGTTATGGTTGTTAAACCACTAGAGTCCCATCTTGTCATCTCATCAGCTCTGACCTCCTTCCCTTTTCCTTAAAGAAAAATATTGCCCATGGCATGACGCTGTGGTAATGGTGTTTAGTTCAGCACAACACCTTGCAAATAAATCTAAAAGTTCAATTTTAGGCTCATCTTTTGATGTATCTGGCTTGAAACTGACTTTTTATGACTTTCTTTGAACCATTGATGTTACAAGTCGTCCATACAGGCCAGATTTGGATTTCCCCACCTGAGTTGTGGATCCTTTCAACTCCTCCAAAGTTAGAACAGGCCTCTTTGGCTGCTTCTCTGATTTTTGTTTTTCTGATTATTGCTCTCCTTGCCCTGCCTGTCGGTTTGAATGCTGTGCTTTCTGCTATGCTTAATGATGCTGATTTTTCTCTGGTGTTCTCCAGCAAAATCTAACTATGGCGTATTTATTCTTACAGTAAATCATACCGGTGGTCTCTATGGTCTCATTAGATGACTTCTGAAGGTTTAACTGGATTTCCTTTAGTGGTATCAGACTAAACGGGGTTGAAATTAAAACACATGCCCCATTTCTTTTAGACTAGTTGGTACATTTTCAAAATCATGTATAATTTTCCCTCCTTTTTACAAAAATGCCAACACTATGGGTCCAACTTTTACCTGCATCGAGTCCGTTGGTGCTGATTTCTACTTGTATTGTTCCTATCAAGGCATTGAAAGCTCAACTGTGTTTCAATCTGCAAACGCGAGCTTGACTGTCTCTTTTCTGATTTCCATGCGATTCAGTGACATTTTTATTTGTTTTCATCACCTCTCCATTATTTTGCTCTTAAGAAGCTCTGCTCGCTATGCGTCTCTCTGTTAAAGCTTTGCTAATAATTTACAACCAATACCGTCACGTTTGCGTGTTGCACTTCTGGTAAATAAGTCTGTTTGGTTTATTTCATTTTATTTTTTCCTCCCCCAAGCTGAAAAAGCTAAGATTAAAGTATCATCGTGTCGAGTTTCACTAGCAGGCAGATGATTCACATCCCAGCAGGCAAATCATTTAGAAAGACTCGGATGTACTGTCAGTATTCAGGCCATAAGCTGAGTGCTGTGCTCATATTACAAAGACTTCCTTTGATTGGTGTCTGTGTGGTTTCGTTGGTCATCTTAACCTGCTCGCTAGCCTAACATCAGCATCTTTATTTATTGTGCTGTTTATTCTCTCATCGATCTTTAACTCATACAATGTAATGCAATTGCTGAGTCATATTTTGAATGGCCACTCTAACATTTGGTTTCTGTTTGCTAAAAAGGCCCAGAGGAGTGTCTCGTTATCTCGCACTAATAAAGCTCTCTGGTTTCTCCTATTCTCTTCACACCGGCGTGTGCCGAAGCTTCCTCTCTGCTTTTGCCTGGCGGCGGCCTGTTCAGCGTTCGGTGTCACAGATAAGCACAACGGGGCACGGCGTTCAAACGCAGCAGTGACGTACTGTGGCTTCATGGACGGTCTTGTCAAAACGCAGACTGATTGCTCCACAAAGAGCAAAAACAAATCAGTTATCCCCTAATTTAGTTTTGCTTCCAAAAAGCCAGACTTCTTGCTAGTTTGTCTAGACTTTTTTATTTTTTTATTTTTTTTATTTTTTTACCCTTCCATGCATGGATTATAATACTTTATGTCAAGATTTTTTTCCAAAGTGTTTTTGATTTCCATAAGGTGGGGAAAAAAACATTTGTAAAACATTTTTTTAGGTGATCAATTGTAATTTTCTCCAAATACAAACTTGTTATTTGGAAAATACATCAGTGGATTGTTCATTAGGAGTTACTTCATGCCACAATATATATACAGTATATATATATATATATATATATATATATATGTTTTTTGGTTTTTTTTGTCCTGCCAGAGTCGTCTATAGCAGAAGGAGGGACTGGGTTGGTCTCCATGCTTTTCCGTCTTGGATTTAACAAAAATGTTCTTGCACTTGCAGTGGATGGCCAGTAGTTGGCAGTATGTTGTTTGACAGACTAGTGTCCACTTCAGTGGTCTGTGTGCATTTATAACATTAAAAATCCACAAGAAACACAAAAAAAGGCCTTTAGATAGCTGTCCAGGGCAGTGGCCGCTGTGCATGAAAGGGTTAAGGACTTCTAAAGTTTTTTTTCTTAAATGCTACAACACCAATCTTTTTTATCAGCATGTATGTATTTTTGTTAATTCACGTTGACTTATGATTATTTTGCAAGCATGAAAGTCTCTCAACTTAGCAAATTATTACTTTATTACATTTTTAGATGCTTGTTTCACACAACATTAAATTAGTGCACAACAGTAAAGTGGGACGTACGCCATCGAGGTGATTACAAATTAACTGAGCAGAATAAGCTCAACAAATCAACTCATGTTGCAACCAGAAACTTCTGTCTATTTTTCTCTTTTGCTTTTTATGATTTTTCGTGATAGACCAACACAAAGCAGAGCGCAATTGCGAATTAGAGGGAAAATGAAGCGTACGTGAAAACAAACACTGACTTGAAAAATCACTTAATTAGGGAAGAGTCCACCTGTAGGTAATTTAATCTCAGAACAAATTTTATGTAGAGGTTTCAGAGAACATTAGAGAGCAAACTGCAGCATGGAAACCGAGCAACACAGCAGGACAGAGCAGGGAGAAAAGTTTGTGGGGAAGTTTAAAGAAAAGTTTGACTTAAACCAACAACTCGAGAACTCACTTAAACCGAGTTAAGACAGCATTAATAATATATTTCCTGCTATTTATTTAATTAATTTAGCAATATTATAACTGACTAAGGACAATGATCCTTCTCAACCAATTATGATAGATTCAGAGTAATAATAAAAACCACGGCAAAGAAACAAATCATTCTTTCTATTGCAGAGGATTTATGTTATGTGCAGCAAGGCATGATAGGTCTACCGTTCATTTGCTGTAAACAGTATCATTAAGACTTCATTCCAAACAAAACTCAAATATTTCTTTTGAAATTCCTGGCTGATTTCCTGCCAGGCGATTCAAATCATACAAATTCTGTCCCTTTGTTTGTTTGTTTTTTCTCTTTGTTTTCCATACATCTAGCATTCAACCCCAACTGGTCCCTGCCAACCTCTTCCACATCCACAGCAGCTAATCTTGCATTGCTTCGGTGTGGACTGCTTTGGATTGTGTCTCTAACGTCTAACTTTCTGTTGTCACTCAATAAAAAGTGATAAAGACTTGGGAGATCAGAAATCACCAAATTGTTCTCTACTGCTTGCATAAAACAGAAATAAGCAATGCTGACTATTCAGCAGCATTGCTTTTTAGCCAGTCCACAAATAATTATCAGCATAATTAGGCAAACATGAGGTTTGCTTGTAACTTGGAAAGATTTGACCATCTTAACAGACTGTACTAGTAGTTCCAGAAGCCTTCTCTTTCCAAATAACGTACACAGAAAGATAAAGAATTAAACAATCTTGCTGTGACTTTGCAGAGAACTGCGTTAGCACAAAGTGCTTTTCTTGGTCAAACAGAGGTAATTGGGCTTCAGCAAGTTCCCCGCCCTCCGTTTCTCCTCTCGGTGACAGGATGCCACACGTACTGGCTGCCGTGTCTCTGATGCATTCGTGCATTATGCGTTCGTTCCAACTTGGGTCCAATTAGACTTCCAGCTGAGCGAGTTGGCACACACACCTGCATCATTTGTGCTGCTGAGATGCAACATATGGGCCTCTTATGATGTCTAATTACATTCTAAGACAAAGGTAATTACAATAATAAGTAACGTGTTTAGATTAGTTAGAAATAAGTCCAGATGCGGAGCATGTGTTTTGATCTCTCAGCTCTCCCTCCTCTTGCTTTGCATGGTTTTCTAAGACCTGCTGCTGTCAGGCTTCATCATTATCTTTCATGTAAATGTTGGACTTGGAGAGCACGCACACGCACACACACACACACACACACAGAACCACGTCTCTCTTCCTTCTTCCATACATATTGTAAATTCAAAGCGCAATGAAAATGCATTGTCCAATGTAAAGCAGGCAGAAGTGAAACAGTAGCAGCATTGTGCAGTTTATTGGCTAAAAAGTTGAAGCGAGATGAGACTCTTATTGACTCAGAACCTTATCAAGGAATTTCAGCTTTACATGACGCGATATGCTGAGTGCTTTCATGAGAAAACGTTCCTACCCTAGTTATGTCAAAGACATGAAAATAAAAGGAAAAAAACTGAAGAATCTTCAATTCCCTTTAAATGGACAATAAATTCAGCGAAATTGCTGATCCTCCTCTGGTTTGGTTGGCCTTATTTGACCGTAAATATCACAACTCTGCCAACTGCGACGTTTGTGCACACGCTCCTTTAAGCTGCACGTTAAATTCGATTTAGATTTAGCTGTTTTGTAAAGTTTCTATCTTCCATAAACATGTTTATCCATTTCTGCCATCTTAAGAAGCTGATGAAGCCACGTGTAGCTTTACTAATATTTAAAAACAAGCACAAAATGTTTCAGGATAGCTTCTTTTATTTGAAATTAGCTCAGTAAGTGTGTCTAGCATTACTAAAACTGTAGTCCTTGTGGATATTTCCCAAAGAATCAAAATCCTCCTCTTAACCCTATTTCCAAAAAGGCTGCCAACATTTTCAACTTCAGTTTTTCCGTGAGACAAAGATGCAGTTTAGAATCTCAAAAAGATGAAACACTATTGCCCGTTCTCTCCTGAAGGTTTCATCTTCTCGCTATCTCATCACCTAACATGTCATATATTTGGTATAAAAAAACTGCTTACATCTCAGAGCCTCCTCTGACTTCATTTTTCACTCACTTCACTGATATTGAACATAAATAGCCTCTCTGAGTATCCACACTGAAGAGTGTTGCTGTCACCGCGTTTGTAACCAGCTGATCATTTGTCAAGACCAATAGTTTGACTCCAATCAGCCGATTTCTCTGTGCATCTCCAGACATAATCTCCTTCCATCCATCATATCTTTCGTACCAAGACGGGTCATGGGAATAAAAGGTCTGGAAAGGGAATCCCACCCATTGCTTTCCCCAGCAACATCTCCTGGCATATTCCGGCCAGAGGGAATGTGTATCCCTTCCAGCATTCTCTGGGTCAACCCCAGGTTCTCCTCCAAGTGGGACATTCCTGGAAAACCTCCAGAGAAGTGGACCGAGGTTGCATCCTGTTCAGATCTGTCTTCCAGTTTCAACAAAGTAAAGGAAGAAATGTTGAAGTACAGCTGGACTTCAATTTCAAAGTATCAAGATTGGTTGCACTGTCGAGTGAAGTAGAAGTAGAAGTAGAAGATCTTGCCGACTTACACAACTGTCATATAACACAAGGTACCTTGAAGGAGGTTAAGGGAAGAATAAATAAATCAGTACGGTAAGGAATGAAGGTTCAAAATGACACGGGAAGTTAATGTGCTTTAATCAACTGACTCGGTTGAGATTCATTTCATTGATCGTTTATTATTAGTATCGATGCCTTCACGCTGCATCAGGAGACTTGCAAAACAGAGACGGTTATTGCTGAGGCAACGTGGCGGTGTGTTGGGCTCATGGTTAGAGAGCTGTGGATGGAGACATTAGTAAAGTGGAACTGAAGCAGCTTTCTCATCAAAGCTATGTTCCCGTCACAACAGAATCATCATTCTGGTGATGATGCACTTCAAAGCATGCATTGTTTCAGCACATTTCTTCGTCTGTATGGAACCTGAGTTTTCCAAGGATTTGTGCATGTCTAGTGCAGAAGTGAAGATGTTTTTACGAGACAGAAAATAGGGAATTTTGATTTGGCGCGTACCAAGAATCTAGAACCATCATACATAGGCCAGCACTGACAGACCAAGACCAATGGAAAGCTCTAATGCAGATACCGACTTCCAGCCTCCCGGCTTTATTTCTGCTCTTTTCTCAATTACAATGAAATTTCCAATGTTGTTTCCCTTTGAACTAACAGCTGAGCCACTTTTTCAATTTGTACTGCCTCTCTCAGCAACGCAGAATCAAACAGCGAGGCTGATTTATGTAACTAAAGGCATATTTAGCGCAATGATTAAATGGCCCTAACATTGCTTTTGTCTTTACGTAACAGTAAATCAATGTGATGTTGTTGACGTTTCACTCTAATGCACTTGTTCTTCTAATTGGTTCCAATGTGCTGTCATGGGAATGTGCCCAACCATCTGGCCATAGTTAAGTGCCTTACAATGATCTCTATCACATATGTTACAAATATATATATACAGATTACAATTGGATATGGTGCTTAGATCAGATTAGGAAACATGAAGACAACAACTACAAGCACTTTCTTTTCCCCCGTAACAGATTTTTTTGTTTTTTTTCATGCTGTGGCAGAACATTGCTCAACAAGCCTGACTAGAGTCTCGGTGTTTTCATGCAACCTTTTCTAAAGAATGTAATGAGCTCACACATCAGGCAGCTGTTCTCAATCAATATTTGTCGACGTGAAATCCCATTAGTTTTCTAATTGCATTTGCATAAACTTCTCTCCGTTTCATATTTACTACGCTAAATTGGTTTTTATACAGAGTTTACCTACAGTGGCCCTCAAGTGTTTGCACATGTTTGCTGTGATTACTGTTTGGCAGATGAAACAACACGGACACTCACACACATATACAGACAACCGCGTACCGTACCAGACGTACGTACGTATGCAAACATCAGCAGCATCCCGCCTTAAACATCTCGCATTCCGCATCAATGACTAGCTCACGGTAAACAAACATTTATCTGCTCCTCTGGCAGAGCAAAAGTGCAGCGGTGCCGCTTGTTTGGTGGACGGCCTCACTTGATGTAAACAGGCCATTGAACTGTGTTTAACAAGAGGTCTGATTTGGACCTGCTAAGAGGATTTTTCTCCTTCCAGACACATAGGTGCTCACAGTTTAGAGTATTAGGATTTCTGTGGTTTGGCTAGCTTTCATAGGGAGAGCCGGAAAATAAATTAACTGTTGAAATAGCAGCAAAGAACATCTAATAGAGGACACCGGTGTGGCTGTATGCACTGTGGGAACTGAAAAAGGAACTTAAAAACGTTTGCTAATCTTCCGGACTGTTTCTTCTGCATTTTTGTTTACGTCTATGTAATCTACAGTGAAAACATGGTAGTTGTGCTCAAGTTTGTCATAAGCTGATAATCTCATTCTGGCCCAAAGTTCTTCTCAAGAAATTTAGCTACATTTTAACAATTGGTAGCTGCTATCAAACAACCTTAAATTCTAACATATCAATGCTAAATGGACTGAATTGTTCATTGGATGTAATCATAAATGTGCACACATTAACACACCGACACACATCAACGGGCAACATTTAGCTAAGTGCCTTGCCCAGGGGCACACCAACATGTGGCAGGAGGATGCATAGCAACACAGTAGCCTAACTTGTACAAAATGCTCCCTGCTTCCTTGGCTAATGGCCACAGCATTACGAGAATAGCATTGCTCCAGCTAGTTTCCATCAACAGAGTGGAAGTTTTTTTATACATATTATTTTAAAGCATACTGTAGTTGGAGAACAAACTTGATAAAAATGTGGACTTTGGATGTAATATTAATGTTCCCCGATTAGGTGTAGTAAAGTACCGCTGCTGAAGATAAAATATTCATGATGTCTGGTTACAAATCAGAAACAAATGTTGGGCTGGTGATGGCTTAACTGGTATTTCAAACGTTGTCCTTTGGAATTCCATTTGAGGTTTATGCTAAATGTCTAAATCTTCAAACTGTATTTAAATGATGACACAGAGTCTCAGGCCGTCTTCCCCTAAAGGACATTCTAGTGTATGTGAAGAGAAAAGACCCAGGTGAAACGTCTACAAACTGAAATATTCCACCAAGGTGTGACAGCTCCGGGTCCCACATTACCTTCAACTCGTTTTTCTTCTGAACTCTTGCAGTGACATGTAAATGAAGGAAAATTACGCTTTTTAAACAGGTTACACCTGTAAAATGGAAAAATATATCTTGCATTTTTCCCATCTTAAAAGCCTTAACTCAGAGCTAGCCTTTAGCGGCCTTAAGAGGACTATTGTTCCTTCAGAGCCAAGCAAGGTAGGTAAAATTGAGTTATGCTGAAAGGTAAATTAGGAAAATTCTCAATAGGGGAAACAGCCTGAATCGCAACCAATAGAAGGCTTGGTACAGTGGAGTACTACAGCCATACTGAGGAAAAATAAAAAAGTTAAATTACAAGAATAAAGTCATAAAACTACGAGAACAAAATCACCATACGAGAATAAACTCATACAAATAATACAAGTCGAAGTATTGCAAAAATAGGCGAAATGATACCAGAATAGAGTTGCAGTAATGAGATTAAGGTTGCAATATCACAAAAATGAAGTCATATTACAAAAATAAAGTGGAAATAATATGAGAATAAAGTCATAATATTACCAGAATGTATGTTATTCAATATGACTTTATTCTTGTAATTTTATGACTTTATTTTCTCATAATATTTTTGTATTTTCTTAGCGTGGCTCCAACTCCACGTCATAGTTTTGCACATTTTTACACAAAAGCAGGAACAAAGCATTCAAACAAAACTGATACGCTTTAAAATCTATACCTTCAAATCCCCACCGACTTATTAGTTCTTTCGTCTGACCAATATTTTTGATAAATGCTGGTTATCAGTGCTCTGTCAGTTCTGACCTCTGGTGACAGGTCATGTGGCTGAGATGTGTGGTGTTTCAATGTTGCTTTGTTTACCCACGAGGGGTCCGACTCTGGTTTCACTTGCGTACACCGCTCAGTTTTTATTTGCAGTGTTTCACTGTACATCATCTCACACACACCGTTAGCTAGTTTGCAGAGAGAACGAGACATGCTAGATGTCACGCTCAGCCAAGGTACAGCAACCGTTTTCCATTACCCGGCTCCTAACTTGACAACCATTCGCAGACAGACGGGGAGAGAATGTCCTGATCGGTCCGCTTAAAATTTGGAACCTGGATTTAATCAATTATTACTTCTAAGTGGCCTGACAAGCCTTGAATGAAGAAACATGGTTTCAAGTATGATCTCTTATTGCTAGACATAAACGTACATGATTCATCTGTTTGTAATACCACGCGGTCTCTCTTTTGTCTCTAGCCCAGGAGTCATCCAAGTCTTGCCGAGGCTGCGGCAGCTGCTCGAGCTTTCTGTGTTCTCACCGCTCGGATTATTGGCTGTTTTGGCAACATATAAGCTCACGGGTAATTGGCTGAAGAGATGTTTCCTCTGCAGTGGGACTAGGTTCCTTTGTGGACACCTCTACGGTTGGCCGCTCGCGCTACTATGGAGGACTGGTAATTGAGTTGCAACTTTATGACACCTCTCATGAACCGTTGCGAGGAAATTGCTGTACATTTCCTCCAAATGACAGCAGAGAAAAAGCCAAGGGTCGGGGGATTGCTTTACCAATTTTTTAATTGCGACAATATGAGCCGTTTCACTTCAGTCCAGAACCGCCAAGAGTTGCTGTTCAGTTTCATAACAAACATGTAACACAGCAGGTCACTTGAATACATCACAACAACGACACAGAAAATACGACATTACAGTGTTTTATGTTGCCTGTTGTTTAACGACAGAGCTTTAAATAGACCGTCCAGGTCTGGTCAGTCGGTAACTTACGGACAGAAGCTAACTCTTTCAATAGGGGTGTACCGATACAGTCAGCTCACAGGACAACACTATAAATCATAAGACTTAAATAATGTGTTGCTGAGAAAAAGTATTTACCCCTTTAAAGGTTTGTTCTATTTATCCTTGTTTAATTTAAATATCCAGGGTAACTTGAGTAAATACAAAAAGGGCAGTTTTCAAATAATACCTTTATTTATTAAAGGAAACATACCCAAAGTTAAAGTTAAGTGTTCACAATGTTACACGATGCCTAAACTGCGATTAACTACAAAGAGGCCTGATTACTGCCAGACATGTTGTATTACAAAATCACTTCAACAGAACCTGCATGAAAATATGAGGCTAAAAGTTCCCAAACAGCAAAACAATCTGGCACAGCATACTGTACATAAATTTAAAAAAAAAGAAGAAGAAAAAAGACATTGACATCAATTGATCTGGAGGGCAAAGGTTAAAAAGCCCTTTAGAAGGCCTTACGACTCCTGCAGACTACAGTAGCTGCCATTAAGTCCTCAATGATCCCAAAGACCTTTGAGGAAAATATTTTAAGGTCAAAAGTGAAAAATAAATGTGCTTGATAAAAAAATGTTTGTGCCTTGGTACATTTGGTAAAACACTTAACAGCATTTTAGGAAAATAACACCATGCAAAAATATTATTGATACATGAATTGGGTCAGTGATTGGCAGCAGCATCGACTTGCAGTGTCAGGTTAAAAAAACAAAACAAAAAAAATTAATAATCGAGATCCTTAGGACAAATAACTTTTACACCAAAACGGCTGTAAAAATTGAAGTTTACTCTGCTTACCTAAAAGAACACCACCAAATTGTAAACTGAATATCGACTTACACAGCAACCGTATCCTACAAATATGAACATTTTCAGTCTGAAATCTACATTTTGGATGTAATGAGGTTACTTTTGTCTGATATAGCATCTCTATGTGCTGACTAAGCTGAAAGGCAGGACCACATTTCACCTTATTCCCTGTTTAACAATGTATTTTTATATTTTCAGTTCTGCCACTGAGCTGCTCTCTGGCTCTAATGGTTTCCACTATTGGGCTCTTTAAAGTGGAGCTGTATGTCATGTCACTGCAATGATTTTCTGGAGGAACTTCCGTCTAACCTTCCATCCCAGAGTTCATAATCAAGCTTGTCAGGTGAATTGAGGACTCTGATATAGCCTTGGTGTTTACTGTGTGTGTGTGTGTGTGTGTGTGTGTGTGTGTGTGCGTGCGCACGCGTGTGTGTACGTGTGCATGCGTGTGTGTGTGTGTGTGTGGTGGTCTGGCTCGTAGCTGGAGCTGTGACGGAGCAGATACCATTCCAGGACGTTGCCTTTTGCCTATTCAGTGCTGGAATATCCAAAAAGTAAATATTTGCTGACAAATTCCAGAGAAATTAATTGGCCGTCTTTAGAACTCGCTCTGATCCGAGGGAATGAAAAGAAACGCGAAAGGTAGCAAACGAGCTCTGACGTAATCCTCCGCGTTTGGTATCTAGAGCGCAGGCCTGTCGATGTGATTAAAGTCCGACGTGATGTGAAAGTGACATCTACTCAGCTCACATAAGTACCATACCAAAAATCCCCTGAGTCAAAGTACCAGAAAAAGATTGCTCTGTTGAAATGGGAGAGCTGTGATATTTGGGTACATGATGTGCTTGTATTAACAATCTAAGTACAAAGAGGTTGTGTTTCTTCTCGTTTCAGTCCTCTCGGTCTGACTCTTGCCTCAAGCGTTCGTACTGTAGATCAAAATAACAGGCCCGAAAAAGACCAAAGTAAACCTGTCGAGAACGGGCATCGGTCTGGACGAACGGCTACGGCTGTAAATTCTTCGACTGGGGTTACGGCCCTGTTGCCGCGTTCCGTCGGAGTTTTCACGAAATACGTCACTGAAATAGAAAAAAAACGATTTATGCAACTCCAGAAAACATTTAATGTAGTCTTCTAAAGCTCGATAAATGTTTGTGCTCCTTCCGGTGAGTAATGACAACGAAAGGAGGAGAGCTGTCTTGTACAGCTCCTCTTGCGACCGATGCGCTCGCGGCAAACTCTCCCGAGTTTAAAGAGATAATAAAAAAAAGTAGAAGTTATGGCTGACCCTGTTGTTGTTGGACGCGTCCCGCACGAGAAAACTTGATGTTGTCATTAGAGTAGCTGAGAGAAATGCCATGACTTCATGTCAGCATCATTTCCTTGGAAAGGTTTTGTAGTTTTCTTATCACATGGGAAAGAATTATGTTTACTGGATCTCACTGACCACAAAGGCTTAAATTCTGGCTTCAGCAGTTTAATGAGGTATGATGGCTCACACTCCCGAGACGTGGAAGTTTTTAAGTGTTTTCATAACTTTTAAAATAGGTCTGTCGTAAAGCAAAAGACTGAGATTAGTCAACTGCTTTGTAACATCTTCAAAATGTAAAAGAATATCCTTTAAATAGATATTTAAAAGGTATTCTTGACACACACCCAAGCATTTGCCTCTGGGACAGTGAAGTTATTGGTCGCAATAAGCAATTAATTAAAAGCAAGTGAGCTTGATCATTTCTATTTTGATCACTAACATTTTTTTGTTTTATTTGTTTAGAAAAACATCATAATCCCTTTTATTTGTGCTTTATTTTGGATATTTAAAATATTGTCCAGATCCAGTGTGGTGTCTTCGTAACAAACTTTCTTTAAAAGTTTATTAGTTTTTGAGAGCGGAAACTTTTAGCCATTATCGATACGTCACTTGAAAAACAGTCTCAAGGCGACGTTATAATTTATCACAATCATTTCTGGGACAATTCATCGTAGTTATACTATGTGTGTTTTAACGTGTGGTGCAGAACAGCAGTTCGTTCCAGTGAAAGGAGCTCTGAAATACTGCTTCAGCGTGACGACGTGTCAGAGGCAACTTCATGCTCCCAGCTTTCTGGAAACAGTTTGGTTAATATCCCCATCCAGTCCTAATATGTATGTGTGATCCTGAAGTACCTTTGAGATCAATTAGAGCTGAAACTGTCCTTCTTGTCCAACATCAGTGTCTGACCTCATGAATGGGATTCTGAAAAGAAAAAAAATAAAAGAGTAAAAAGTCCCATAAACATGTCTTAAACCTACAGCAAAGCCTGTATAAAGCTTCAATTAAACCCTATTGATTATGTTTATAAAGGTATTTGAAAAAGTTTACTTTAATATTTTAGTCACTCAATTCAGAAAGTTAAACACATATATAAATTCATTACATATACAGTAAAATATTTTAAGACTTTAATTTGTTTTGTACTTTTGCAGATCATGAAATCCACAAATAAAAAAATTAATAAAAAAGATTTCTGAATTTCTGTAAATTATGTTTTAACTAAATTGTTGTTTTTTTTGGCCTCCTCTTGTACTTAAACATATGTAAAAAAAATAAAATAAAAAAAAACAAAACAAAAAAAAGTAAATAAAAATAAATAAATAAAATAGTGCAGCCTGATGATGTCTAATAAAGTATCAGCTATTGTGTCAGAGTTTAAAGGTTTCCAAACATTTTAAACTCTTTCCTGTGACAATAGAGATTATTTCTCCTCACATAGCAAAGGGTGACATTTTCACGCACCTTTGCCAATACTGGATCTGTTTTTCTTCACATTAATGATTCCTTTTGCACGTAAAAGTTAATTAATATTTAGAGGCCAAAATTGTTTGAGTAGATAACCAGCAGACAGAGTTTGCATCACAACAACGTCTGAAAAAATGCGCACCACCATCTTCAGGTAATTCTGGAGTTCGGGGCATCCCCATGCACAGTAAAACAACGAGTCTTTAGAGTCAAAACATTTCAAACAAGCATCTGGAATGCCGAGGCTGTTTATGCGGCCCACACGTTAGAAAACATCTGTATAATATTAGTTAATAATTTTTGTAGCTGTACCTGTATTTTTGCAGGCAGAAGAGCAAATATTTTAGCAATGCAGCGTACATTTCCAAGAGCCGGTCGCACTGCCAGATCCCAGTTGCTTCAAGGAATGTGCATCAACTAAACGGTAGATTAGAGGTAGCACTAATTTTAGAAACAAAACGGTTCAAAACAAGAAAAGCTACTAAACAATCTAAAGCTGAGTAATCTATGGAATGCTGTGCATGTCAAGATTTTATTTTTTATTTTTTTGTACCAATAATACAATAATTTAGATTTGACACATTCAAAATTAACAATTCGATTTGTTAATTCCAGGCATTCTGTAAAGGAAAATTTCTATGTGTTATTTATTTAGGAAATCAAGTTAAGTAGAAACGTCTTTGGCATACAGATCAGAGTTGCACCGCTCAGCGAGTTTTGGTTTGAAACCAGCATAAAGAGGACGGCAAACAGATCTCAGTTTCTCGGCTTATTAAAAGATTGAAATCTGATGACCTTTTTATCACGCTTCCAAAATACATATGAGGATCAGTGTTGTGTGTCAGTGCATGCGTGTGTGAATGCGTTTTTATTATTTAACATTTGCTTGCGCAAGACAATGAAACAAGATGCGTGGAAATGCTCCAAAGCAACTAACGTGCAGACCGCCACAAAACAACAACAACAACAACAAAGAAACAGGAATGAGGCGAGTAAGATTCTCCTTTGTTTCCTCTTCTTAATTGTTTCATATCAGTCTTCAAGCGCTGCGTTCACACGGTTGCATAGCGAGTTCAGAGCTCTCTGGCTTCAAGGAGCAAGAAGGCGAGTCTTCTTCAATTAGCTGGAGCGAGGCCACTTCCCTGTTGCACCCTCCTTTCGGAGCCCCGCTGGGACTGGCAGAGCTGCTGGCGCTCGACTAGATCCTCTTTTAACTGTGTGAACATTCCTGCAGCGGGTGCTCTGCTCAATTTATTGGCTGCTTGATTAGATGTGTGTTTACTTGGCAGACTTGTTGACCCGCTAGAGAAGGGAAGGAAGACGAGGAGGAGAAGGTTCAGGGTAGGAGGGAGAGAGCGCGTCCAAGCATTGTGCTCCGCCGGGAAACGCTGGAGCTTCTGGGGGTCCAGCTTTGACGCGCCGTTTGTCACAGGCAGCAGCGTGACAGGCAAGAGGACGCTTTCAAATGTGCAACAGGAAATAATGAGACTGAGGATGCAGTATTTCTTCTGATTTCGCATTTTTTGTGATCATCAAACTAACTAGTAATATTCCAGACTACGGTAATCTGAGTAAATTAAAGTAATTACCCCTAAATCTGATGTCTGGTTGTTGCCACTCTTGACTACAACACCTGCAATCAGGCGTTACTGGTAACCCTTTCCTATCTAGCGCAGATTATAACAAGCAGTAAGATAAGTTACCATAACTACGCAGACCGATACATGGAGAACCGGAACTGAGTTTTAAGGCTCCTCTAATCTGGAACAAACTTCCAGAAAACTGCAAAGCTGCTGAAACACTAAAATCCCATTTGTTTAAGAGTTGCCTCTGGCTAATGATTACTGGATCATTGCCACTGTAATGTAAAGTTTTGTCTTTTTATTACACAAAATTCAACATTCAAATCTATTATGACTACCGTCAACACCTTAGTAGAACTACCGACTAGAATCAAAACTGAAAAGTATCCATAGATAGATTATATAGTTCCTAAATTACGTATTATATATAATTAAGATGCTTGGTGACATCAATTGACAAGAAAAAGCATCATGAAAAAATTTATTTAGACCACAAATGACAAAATCTCAAATTGCAGTGGCAATCACAAAAATCTATAGGAATAGTTCATCTACTCATTTTCAAGCTAAATGCATTTTTATTTGTCTAGATAAGACAAATAAAACATGAATTGGAAAACTCACCCAATGTTCTGTCTTTCCTGCATGCACATGTATATATATATGTGTTGGATGTATATATGTTTTGTTTGTTCCAATTTTACTTACTAAGGGGTAACATTTGCTATATTTTTTCTTTTATGTGGCTCACAATACAGCAACAAACTAAACTAAACTGCCTCGTTGTTGAAATGTGCTGCACAAATAAACTGGACTCGTTTTAATTGGCAGTAAGTCAACTGGAGGAGGGATATTGGCCGACTCCTTTCGTTTTTTTTTTTTTTTTTAGAAGAGTTGTTTTCATTCACACACATTGGGGGATTTTCCAGCATAAACAAACAGCCCTCTTAAGGCCATGCCACACAAACAAAGTCAGATTTTACGTCACTCCAAAACCTCCAATTGTTCTTGAACCACTCAGATGACTTTCTGCTAGATAACAGAATTTATGGTTTTATCATTTACAGGAAGCCAGTCAGGTCCCCAGCAAAGCAGGCCCACAGAATCACACTACCGCCACCATGTTTGATTGTTGATATAGAAACATCAAAATGTGTTAGCTTTAAGCAGATGTAAGAGTGCACAATTTACACTTTAGTCTCATCAGTGGAAAAAAAAAAAGTTTCTGCAGTATTTAGTACATCTCAGACAACTTTGAAAAATCACACCTGAATTTTTGTTTTGTTAAAGGTCGTCATTTCTCATACAGAAATAAAATATCAATTAAAATACGCTGATATGCTCCCTTGAAATAAATTGTCTACATACACACACTGTCACGGCCTTTTAAGTTCAAAAACCAAAAAGTAGTCCAAGAAAATGGCTGAGTGTGGGTGGCAATGCACCCACACTCAGCACTTGAACGCACTTCTAACTTTATTGTTTGAAAAGTATGGAAATAATTTTGAGCAAAAATTACACACATAAAAATAAATAACTAGAAAATTTCTGGCTTTCTTAAACGGGGCCTGCCGAAGCGTTGCCCATCGGTTGGAACGTAGCGTTCTGATGCTAAAAATTAGCATCAATGCTAAAGTAAGCTACAATTTACTCAATAGCATGTGGAGAGTCACACGTGTGTTGAGTAAAATTAGTGTATAAGCTAAAATTAGCCAAAATGCTAATGTTAGCCTAAATGCTACCAGTGGTATGTGGGGTATCACTAGCATGTTGTCTTATCTTCACTTCCTCCATTCAGTGTGTTAAACATGGCTGGTAAATGAAATAATAGCTAGAAAGCTTATATTAGGGAATAGACTACTGCTAGACTGCTAGTGAGTCAGTGCACTGCTAATGTTTGTGCTAATGCTAACGCACTGCCTCAGACGTTTACTTCGTGGCACTTGGTTACCAGAGAACACTCATCTCCTAGCAACAGATCAACAACAAATATTGTTATTGTTCAAAAAACATAAGATTTCTTCTGCTCTTTTAAATACTACTTATCCTATACTACTTAATAATTGTGCAGTTAGTGAATTTTGCAGAAAAGTGAAAATGTTTTTGTTTTTTTTTCACTGGTGGTAAATATATTATAAAAGTAAAAATCTGATTTATACTTTGTGGCAGTTTGTTACCTGAAAAAAAAAAAAAGAAAACGCTCATCCCTTAACACCATATTAATAAGTTATATTATTGTTTATAAAACATAAGATCTTTGGAAATACTGCTCCTCTGTTTAGACACAGGAAAATTACAGTTGGTAAATTTTGCAAAAGTAAAAATCAGATACTTACTTCGTGGCACTTGGTTACCAGAGAACAAGCTCATCTCTTAGCAACAGATTAACAACAAATATTGTTATTGTTCAAAAAAAGATAAGATTTCTTCTGCTCTTTTGAATTACTACTAAATAAGAATCGTGCATTTGGTGAATTTGGAAAAAAAGTACAAATAATTTTCTTTATTTTTTAAATAACGTCACGTTCTCCTTTAACTTTTGCGGCTTCCCCACGAACGGATGGATGCACCCATTTAGGTTTTTCCACAACTATCTACTCAAACAAAAATCAAACTGTTAGCTTCTTCTTTCTCCCATTTATTTATTTATTTATCAGCATGTCAGAAAATTATCTTTTACATTTGGTCCGAAAGAAGGTAAAACCCTTTAAATAACCCCAAAAGAAGAAAAATAAGTAAATACTAATACCTGCATTATTTAAGTTTGCATCAATTATTTTTATTCAGACCTCAAAGAAACCAACCCTAAACACATCACTGATGGATACTTTATTATTAGTATATAGACATTTCTGGCCCAAGGGGGGAAAAACAAACAACTTTATTATTTTTCCTCTGCATGTACTCAACTTCCGAGAATACCGTATTACATATCAATCTGCACGAGGAGCTTTGTTTAGGTTTTATTTCTAGTAGCCATTCTGCAGGCCTACTGTGCGCCTCACCTGTGTGATGGTGTGCTTTTTGTCAGCGTTGTAAAGACACCATGGCTGTGACATTTATTAGAGCGTGTCTAAGAAGAAAATAAAAGAACACGGCGTTCTTTACAGTAACGCCTCGGCAGAAGAGGAGCTCATTTCCAAGCAGCTTCATCAAAAGCGCCACTGAAGCATCCCTCAGCGGTTTCTGTGCCCGTGATTTTTGTGGCCGCGCAGATAAACGATCGGCTCTGGCCGCAGATGGACGAGCCACCCGGTCTTTTATCTCGCCTCGATGCTATCTGTCGAATTCGCTCCCAATCTCTTGCCAGCATCTTTTGGGTGACCTTTGACCAGATGAGTTAACGCTCTTTATTGACAGCAGCTTGTTCGTTTTAACGCTTCCTCCTCCCCCTGAGGTCAGAGGTGAATGAAACTGGTCGGTTGTCTTGCTTTTTAAGAGCCGCAAATCTCTGCGCGTTTTATTTCCTCTGCTTGAGTTAATCTGGAGACGGGCAAAGGAGAGAAGTGTCAGTGTTGAACATGTGCATGGTGGGTTTTATTACCATACGGTTGGATATTATAAGGATTATTAGAAGTTCCTGACATGCAATATGTGGGTTATAGGGTAAGGATGAAAAATATTCAGGTTCCAGTTGGATTTTCCTGCAATTTTATGCAATTTCATGTCAATTGAAAGGAGTTTTTTTTTTTTTCATTTTTCCCCCAATATGTAAGGGACAGCTCAGCTAGAAATAAAAATAAAACAACGTAGTACAGAAAACCTTCTGAAACCATTCAATTGTAGGTCAAGCACTGGATGTCTTTAGGGTCTGGAAGATGAACCGTTGCCATGGTTTCAAGTATTTTGCAGCCTTTTTGCGTCTTTAATTGAACACCATCCATCTCCAAAATCAACTCTGACTTGCTTCCTTGACTCTGTTGAAAAAAAAAGCAAACATGGTGGCGGCAGCACCGTGTTCGACTATGGGAGCGGTGTATCCATGGCGTTCAAAAAGTTTTATCCATCCTACATGAATAAAACTTGTTCATGTTCACTGGACTATTTAGGGATTTGTTTCACAGAAGTCCACATCACTTTTCAGAATTTAATTTTGTTTTGGAAAGCAAAATTGTGGAAGAACAAACAACTGGAGTTTGGGTAAAGTTGCTAAATCCACAAAAATGTTGCATCAGAATCAGTTAGTTCACAGAATTTTTCATTATCAAAGAAATACCTAGAAACGTTTTATTGCCGTTTTCGATGATTCACGCTAATGGAGTCACCAACGTACTGTTGAAATAAATGAGCGAATCAGAGTCTCGCACGAATCGTGTTTGTGTCCACTCTCCGATCTGCGAGTTAGCTCCAAAGAAAAAGACGAGAGCGAAAAAACGAAGCTGGTCAGACACCAGCAGGACAAGGAGCTACAGGTGCCACCATCTGGGTTTCTTTCCATTTGCTTTCTCCAACAAACCGTTTCACTTTGATGCTCATAAATTCCCTGCTGAAAGAAGACGCTGTGCAGTGCGAGTTAGTCAAAGTTGCGATGTCAGGTTGTCTTCCACTTAGAGCCAGCGGAGCTGTTAACGTTCTGCTGTCCTGGGTTGATGGCAGGGAAAGTCAGAAACCGTCCATCTGCTGAGGTGAATCTCAGATTACACCGTAAAACATCACCGGGAAAAGGAGAAAAAATATATCAGAGAGATCACTGAAATTTACAGGAGTCTGTTTTAGAAGGCCGTTTCTCTGATCCAGCGGGTTGTTGAGGGTAAAAAAAATGTTTTATTCTTTACACCAAAGATCTCTGTTACATAATTATGTTCGCTATGTTTCAATCAAGACATGAATGTGAAACCCAGCAAATAAATAAAAATAAAATACAAAAACTAAACTAAATAAGAACGCTTGATGAGACGTTCTGCCTTGTTTTAGATTATAAACTAAGGGTTATATTTGAAGATTGCTAATTTTTCTACACCAAATTTCTTTGTCGCTTTATTTATGACATTATTGACATTTGAATGCAAACTATTTTTAGAATTTAGTTTTCTTTTTTTCTACAAGTAACACTACACATTTTCCTGATTTGACAGTGTAGTAAAGGGTCATTTCTCCATTGGTTTGGCATTTTGAGCTTAATTACATCAATTCAATCTGTAATTCTGAAAATCTAACCTGGATTACATGTTTTTGATTAAAAATAGACATTTAAGCCACAGTTTGCGATTAGTTTTCCTCTTTACTTCACAAAGTAAAAAAAAATTTTAAAAACAGGAATTTCAGTGCTAAATCAAACCTAGTTCAATGACCACATCCAGCTTTAAACCCAAGAGTGAAAAGATCTAGAGACCAATAAAACTGTGAAATGTCCCTTTTCTGACTGTTGAATCAGCGTCTGTTTTATCTGTTCGTAACTCAAAAACACAAAATGATCCGAGGACTGGGTACAAACTCAGTCCAAATCAAAAATACAGATCATCTAAACCAGGGGTGGCCAAATCTTTTAAGACCAAGATCTACTTTTTCTCTCACCAGCCGGCTGAGATCGACCTCATGACACGAAGACAGAAAAATTATAAATTAAACTCTATTGACTCATTTTATATGTGAATATACATCAGCTATAGCAGAAATAATAAAGTGATAGAAAACCTAATGCAGTTTATTCCTCAGTGAGATTCTGACACTGGGAGCAGGTTACTGGTTTCTCAGTCAGAAGCTGGTTGCAAACCTGAGGCCAGCAGGTGTCAGTCAGTTATGGAAGATCTGAAATTTGGTTTGATGACGTCAATATGAGAAACTACAGACTGATAGGAGGAAGCAAAGAGCTCTGTTAGGGTAAAGGCAGAAGTTGGGATATAATTCATTTAATTTCACATAATTATCGCGGTAGAAGCCATTTGTTTGTTACTTAATGAAATATATTTGTCCTATTTGATGTTTGTTATGACGTATACTCACAAACGATCGAGGTAATTAGTCCAAGTTTGTTGTTTATTGATCGTTCAGAAACTACAGCGGCTATAAAGCACCACAGCAAAGATAAACAAAGGTGAAACAACCTGAACAGGCGATCAACTCAAAACCAATCGCACCTTTTTACTCTCTCTCTCTGTTGTCGTTTAAGTACACCCGTTGCCGTGGCAACCGCCTGCACACAGCAGTGGCTGATTAGTTCATTTAAACTCCTGCTCTGCTAGTCAGTCCGAAACGCATTGAATTGCGCAACACCTTGTTGAACAATAATTACTGAGATTATTCATTTTAACACGTTTTGTTGATTTATTTTATTATTATTATTTAATGAAGCTACAAACGTTTAGGATCTTGGTGAATATTTTGATAAGCGCGTCAGAAGAGGCAGTGCTGGTCTCAGCTGGCGGCGTTCAGTTTGTCACCTTACTGCCGAGATCGACTCCAAACCTTCCACGTATTGAGCGCCCCTGATCTAAATGAATTAAAAAATCCCTTCGTTGTTTCCATTTTTATCTTTTACAAAGTGAATTCAAATCTAACCTGAAGTCTCGAAACTGAAACTTTTGAGACATAAATTTTTCCATTTTCAGCCTTTTAAAAAACACAGCGTCACCCTGAAAGCCACAAAAGCTTTGCATCACCTACGACCTTTGACCTCTCAGTCCCACCTTCGCCCCTGAGCATCCTAAAGCTGGACAGGTTGGATTTAGGGGATTCCCTGGATCAACAACCTTCGGTTCCTTCCTTGTTGTTACTCTGACAACAATCTTTGTGTGCTCTTCAGCCTTTTTCCTTTTAAAGCGACGCGCTTTAAAGTCCAGATAGTGCCGCTGCCATAAATATGTCATAAAACGAACTATTTGGCACAAAATATGTCAATTTTTTTGAGAGCTTTATGTGTCGTGTTGATGATCTGGGGAGCGACCGCTGCCCACCCACACAGGCCTTTTCATTGTCTCTTGTCTGGTGGCTGGATCTCTGCAGCGTCCCCCTCCCACCCCCCCGTGTAAACAGCCTCCCTGCAGCCAACAGAGTCGCCCTCGCCGACAAAGCCATTCACTTCTAAAGAATGCAAAATGTAGGTTGAAAGAGCTCCCTTCGCCTTTATCAACGCTGGACAAACAGCGTTGAGTTATTGGGAGGATTATGAATAAGTTTTGGTTTTTTTCTTCTTCTTCTTCAGTGGAAAAAGCGAGACGTGGCCAAGACGGAGTCATCATCAGAGGTCCCTAAAATAGCAGAGCAGTCTGAGAATGGAGCACGGAAAGGTGAACCGCGCCGGTTGGTGTGCTACGGTTAAGCCACCTCTGCCCCCAAAATATTCAGTGATTCATCCCGCTGAATCTTTGGCGGATAAAGTCAGTCCGGGTTCTGAGAGACGCTGCGGCTTTGCGAGTCGTTGAGGCATTAACTGTTTTCTTTTAATAAACGGCCTTTTGTGAGATGTTGAATGTAAATGTTTTCACTGAGGCGTGCTGTGTGTGAGTGTGTTTACTTTGGCCATAGTGGCTAGCATGCTACTACTTTCTTTTTTTTTTGTTTACAAGTATTATTGGCTCTTCACTCCCACACTTCAGCTGCCATTTACTTATTCCTCGTCCCGCTCATTGTGTTTCGTGGATATCAATAAGGCGTCTGCAGGACATGAACATCTGTAGGGGATACAGATGCTCAGATGTGCACCCACATTTGTTAATGATAAATGAGAAACTGAATCGGAGATGCAAATAGAGAGACGCACTCTGGGACGGCTGTTTTACTCATTTATTCAGCCCAAATCTCCACAGACAGTTCTGCACGGTTCCCATGGCTGGGTTGCAGCAGATCAATGGGCGGTTCCTGCCAGCCCCCTTTATTTTATTTTGGACCAGGGGCTCATGGGAAAGTTATTTCCAGACCTTTTTCCTGTCGCCCTCAGTAAACAGCGGCAGCAGTTTGTTAACAGGTGCAATATGTGACTTGCAGAATTTTTAAAATAGCTTTGTTTTTACCCATGGGCTTAATATAGCCATGTGTTTGTTTGGGTTTTCGTTGGTGCGTGTAGCACCGAGGATGGCGGTTCTGAAGTTTTCTCAATGAAAAAAAAAGTATTCAAGTGTAGGGATTACAGGACTTGCATCAATCTTTCAATTTCAAGACTTTTTTCCGTCAACTGTATAATAGGAATGGCATGCTGGCTGCACCGTTTCAGAACACGTGTTTTGGCTTGTTCCCTTAGACCGAAATCATGCATCTTAGCTTAAAGGTGCAGAATTATGTGTTTTCCAAGCACATAGCGCCATTTTACAGCATAATCAAGTAACTATGTTACCTTTAGTTGTTATAAAAATCCTATGTGTGTCAAATATGACTTAAAAGAAATTCTACGGGATGCTGGGGTGGCGAGGGGGTTGAGCATGGGCCACATGTAGAGGCCTTAGTCCTCGACGAGGCCGTCGCTGGTTCGATTCCCGGCCTGGCGACCTTTGCATGACTTCTCCTTCTCTCATTACCCTATTTCCTATAAATTTACTATCAAATAAAGGCCATTAGAGCCAATGAAACCTTCAAAAAATAATTAAAAAAAAGAAATTCTACTTCCTGATTTAGTGCCTTGAAACTGGGCCTCTGTCTTTTTAAAAGAAACTCCTGCTCTTATGGTACGTTCACTCCAAGTGCGTCCGACGTTTCAAGTTCGACATGTGTGCACCTTGAATGCAGACACTTGACATTTTGCTGTACACTGAGCGTTTCGCACGTCTGGTTTACATTCAAAGTCTATGTGGAGGAGCGTGAGACGTGTCAGAATTGCTCTAGCCTTTGTTTTCTGTTGCCGGCCTATTTGTTGGACGCGTCCTACTCGCTTGACGCGTCACACGCTTCGAATCGTGCTACGCTAGGCGCGCAAAATGGGCCTACACATAGATTTTGAATATAAACCAGATGTGTCTGATGCGCGAAATGCGTTTGCTGTGAACGCACCATTAATCTCCGCCTTCGGGAAGTTATCACAACATGGCTTCCTTATTAACCCTTAAACAACATTTTTACCAGTGTTGCACTGAGAAGTAGCTCGCATAATGAGCTCGGCAGATTCCCAGTTCCACCAGGTGTTTGCTAATTGCTCCTGGCTAGTCTGAAGGAGCACTACACTTATACTCTGGGTAAGTCTGTGTGTTTTTCATGAAACAACATAACATTGGTTTAAATGTAATGTATTTTATCCCACAACCCTTTAGGCAGATAATCTAATGTCATGAATGTCTTTGGCGCTTTTTAAACATTGGCGCTTCTATAGATATAGACAATACAGAATGCAGTAGCAGTCATGATGAATGTCGCTTTGCCATTGTGCAAAATGGTGTCAGTATTCAACGCCACTATCACACCATGTATCATCTAGATATTTTATCAATACCTCTAAGACCATATCAGTAAAAGACAGCATGACGTAGTTCTTTCTTCTGAAATTATGTGAAAAGAAACCCCACCACTTTCTTACATAACATTTTTTAAGCCAACAAAACAATTAGAATGCCAAGCCTCCATAAAAATGTGAGCCGACGGGATAAACATATAAGGAAGATTTGGTCTGAATAAACAGCAGGCTGACTTCTGCAATAAACAGAAAATGCACTAATGCGTTTGTCTGAGAGAAACACGAGGGTGGGCTTGTTGAGCGGGGAGAAAGACTGAGTAAGGGGCTGAAGGGACGGAGAGAGAGTTGTGTCTTTGGGAGCAGGACGACCCATGTGACTCGGCCGGCCCCTCTTTGTGTTTCCCACACAGTCTGACATGACCGGAGCTATATCCACACCATCACATTCACAAGGCCCACTGTCTGCGAACTTCCCTCCTGCTTATGATTCATGCCCCCGTGAACAAGGGCACCATGTTTGCTTATGCTGCTGCCGGCCGCACATGATATCCACCATGAAGGCTGCTCAAGCTGATCGGTCGCCCTCTTCTTTTATCCCCCATTCGCAGTCCAAGAGACCCCCAACCTTCTCAAAATGATGAAGACACTTCAATTCTCTTCAGGTCCTCCACACTTGGGGGGCAGAAAATCGCTTTCCATCAGTCATGAATGTTAGTTTTGTTACACTGTTCTACAGATGCTCTCTATAGACTGTACTGCATATGAGACACAGTGGGAATGATCACATAACATGGTCTTGTTATGAAAAGACCACTACTTTATTTATATGTTGTTACCATGATGTGGAAATTCAACGATCATAATGAGAGCTGCTTTATTAACAAGCTGACACACGCTGACGACGGCGCCGTGGTTACCATTGGGGCTAGCTAGGACTCGGGTTTATCTTTTAAATTTAGCTTGCTTTTAAGATGCTATCAGACTGAACCCTTATTATCGTTATTAGTAGAAGTAGTAGTTTATGGTACGTTCACTGACTAAAGAATGAAGCAATCAGAGTGACAGAAATAGAAACAAACTGGGTGCACTGAAAGGTCGTGTGACTTTACTGCAACCACTGAGACAGTGGAATTGGTTCGATACCTGTGCTGCATGAAAGACACAGTTCATATGGATCTTTTATGACTAGTAAATAATGATGCTCGCTTTAGTGTGGCCTATTTATGTGACCTGAACCTTCTAGGGCAGGAGTGGGGAACTCTGTGTCTCTCTCGTCACCCATTTAAATTTTTAGAAAGTCCTCTGAGGCCCAGGCTCAATTTCTACACTAATGTAATGCAACATTTATAACATAACCAAAATCTCTGTTTTTGCATATTTACATTCACATTTGTGAATTTAAGCTTGTAATGTTTTTTTTTTTTTCCAGATATGCTGTTTGCCAAACACAAAATACCACCACAAATAAAATGCGTAATTTGACTTTGATTAGACGTTTTTATCTGGGATTTGAGAAATGAATCTTTGTCTGATGAAAATGAACAGTAGAGGTGTTTTCAGGGCTATATTACCAAAGTCTGAAGCTATTGAAACCAATGGTCTCTAAGATAATCCCACTCTGTACATTTTGACTGCATTTTGATTCCAATCAAATACTTAAAAATGCATCATAATCCACCTGCTCCTCCAAAATGAAGTAGAATAAATAAATATCACAAGCAGCTGGTTACTAGAGATATTGTGGGATGCAGGCCAACATGGCAGACCAAGAAAATTCGACAGCGTTACCTTAAATAGTGCGTTCAAAAACACAAACTGTAACCACAACTGATATAAACACAAATGTTGTAAATACCCAGAACCGATAACTAGGAAGAGATATCGTCTGGTTAGCTATTTAAATGTTTCGAGTAAATGAGCCATTTAATTGCAGTAAACTACTTTGTTTTCCATGAAGATATGCGAGTTATTTATTTGAACTTTGAACTCAAAAGTGCCTAATTGTGTGAACAAGCCTTTAGGATTAAATACTTCATGTCCCTCCTGCCGCCATTCCCGTTTAGTGTCGTCACCGTGGTAATGCCAGGCTTACATGGATTTTTGGCAGCGTCGCCTCCCTCTAGTCCTGCGCTCCCCCAGGAACCCTCGAGAACAGGGACCCAGCTTGTTTCCCATCTGCAAGGAACACAAACAGAATCAGACAAAATATGTTGAGCGACACAGCCAGAAAGGATCATCACTTAACGTCACTCCTCAACAACAACTGCTGTGACTACAGCTGGCTGTCCAGCAGGCGGGCCTGTGGTCACTATCCCAGAATTTTACAGGGGCTTTCCCTGTGATCCGGGGACCTATTTTCGTCCGCTCTCCTCTAAACGGCACACTAGCTGTCCCCATGGGAGACCCCTTCGTCTTGGCAAAAGCCCAGAGCCATTTTGTTAAGGTTCTTCTTCCTCCTCCTTTTCTTTTTTTAAGTCTTCACTGGCTGTCAAACAATCTTTCACAAGATAATTGGATGAGCACAGAATTTCTCCAGCCAAGTAAACAGACAGTGGAGTAGGTTACTTGGAGCTGTTGAACATTGTATTGGGTTTAGAAGCATGATATTCGCCGACTGTGATTTGTGGGTCCCCAGCCTCTTGGCCCCTTGACACATTCACTCTCTGAAGAATGAAAATATGGGATTTCCCATAGATTCTTTGTTAGCTAAGTTAGCAGCCAACCAAATTTAGGAATCATAATCTTATTCACTCTAAAGTGTCTGTTTAATTTTTATTATCTTTGTTTTTTAATTTTGTGCATGATCTGCCTTAATCAGGCTTTTAGTCTATTCCACTATACCACTGAATTTTATGCGGCCGTCCAACACAAATTAGTGCATAATTGTGAAAGGGGAATAAAAGAATACTCAGTTTTTGTTTTGTTTTGTTTTTTGTTACCCCATTTATGTGGTTACCCATACATAAAATTTAATGCAAGCAAATGGCTTCACCTAACTGACAAATGAAGTCCATCTCTGAGTAATTAAATGCAGATGTTTTTGTGAAGCCTTCAGAACAGACCTGCACTAGATAAAAAGGCCCTGGCACTTTTCATTTTTATTTTGATGACTTGAATTCACATGACACACGAACGCTGTTTCAAAAGTTGACCTAAAGCACAGAAGGCTAAAGAGAGTAACCATGTTCAAAAATTGATATGCTCCTGCCCTACTCAAGACTCCCATCTTGGGAAAGGTGGACATATTATCACAATTATAGCCTGGTTAAAAAAAAAAAAGTCTCTTCTTCTACATTTTGCTTTGTACAGAGGGTCTGGGCGCTCAGCTACTGGGAAACGATTGCTTCCTGGAGGCGTGGACTCTGTGGTTGAAATTTTAAACTTTACCCAATCAGTAACGTATGTCCGTGACGTATGCAATCCCCCAGTTCGACGCTATGAGGCTTACTAGAAATAGCCTGCGCTTTAAATAACCATCCTCCACTGCTACTAGAGAAATGCCGATCCAAATGAGATGGCTGTTAATTTTAAATTAATATTTGGAAGCAAGGCCAACACGGACTGAACAGCTTCGTTCACTTCCTCCACTACTGTTGCTAGAACTTCAAGAAGACTGTACTTCTAAAATCGCAGTCATCGTTCACAACTTCTTGTTCTGTTCGCTGGTTGGCTTGAAATTCTACCAGAGAAATCCAGCTCAATGGGAGAAATCCCAGAAGGAGCCCTGGAGGGAGATGAGAATTGAGTGGAATGATTCATGACGTGTCATGAATCATCTGAGCTTATAGCAAGCCCTGAAGAATGTTGTTCACAAATTCCATCTAATCACTGGGATTGATTTTTGATTTTATTTTTTATTTTTTTGGTAGAGAATGGGAATAAATTTAACTGAGGATGTTTAAAGCAGATGGAGACATACCCTCAAAGACTTGGCATTGTAATTGCAGTGAAAGGTAGTTCTACCAAATATTAAGAAAAGTTTAATACATATACATAACACACTCTTCAGATTTTTGTAGAAACCTTTGAAAACTATGTTTCACTTTCTTTCCAATACAACAGTGTGCGCAACTCTGGACAAGGATTGATGATGCCGAGACTTTGGCACAGAGCACTGCGTATGTTCGTTCCCGTTCACTTTATTAGACCACAAACCGATTCCGTTCCTGTGTCAAGTCTTTGGCTAAAACTTGTTGTGTGATGGCTCTGGATCTTACACTGTGACATATATCAGAATTAAAGTCTCTCAAGCATGCAAATATTGCCATATAACAATTTGTAAAAGAAATCATAACACAATGTCGCAGAGATCTGCAAATCTGTGAATCAGTGGCTGACCACAGGCCAGACCACAGCTTCGCTTCCAGTAGACCCCTCCTGATATTTATTTTCTCACAACCACACACAGAGGACCAGGGTAACGGACTCACAGCTAGGGAACGCAATGAGGATAAGGCAGAAGGAAGAGCTGAAGTCAGAGTGAAAGTCCAAGGCAGTGACTTAGGAGCAGAGCCAGAACGAGAAGACATGAAATCATGCAGCTCCCAGGTTCAGGAGGGATGCCAGCAGAGCCAGTTGGAAGTATTTTTAGTATAGGAACAGAACGTGATTCTCCCCTCTGTCTTTGGACCCCTAGGGGGTCTGGTGATGGGAGTGGGATACAGTATACTATGTTCCCAGCCCAGGATCCGGGGCAGGAAACCTCCCCTGCGTTTCTTGGCGGTTCCTGCCACACAGTGAGTGTGTCTGGAATTGGTGTTCCTTGGACTCACAAGCCACCCCCACGGTCCCCAGACCTAGACACCACAGCCTGTCTCGTCTTCGCTATTGAGCAGCTGACCTTTGCTGGTAGTAAGAGAAATAAATACAGATGAACCCAAGAGCAGGACAGGAAAACAAAGAAAGTTCAATGGGAGAATTTACTGAGCAATAACTGCTTGTTGTTGGCTAAGCTAATCTGGTATGACGAGCCAGTGAAGGCATTATTATTGCATTGCCTTAAAGGAAATGAAAGACAGTGACTCCAAAGCCACAAACTTCAATGTAGACCAATACAAATCCATGCATTGTCAAGTGTAATGAAAATTTGACAATGTGTTTCCAATCCAAAAAGTGCAACATCCACATCAATTTATGCCCTTCTAATCGGATATCTATAAATAAAATTCAGTACAAGAACAAGGAGCAGGACACTTTAAGGGGAAGGTCTCCTAAGTTTTAAACTTTTCTCAGAGCTACGTTCAACCTATCACTCCTAAATTGAAGAATATGGCACAACTGCAAACCTACCAATACATGTCCATCCACCTAACTTGACAAACAAGAGGCCCCTGAAGGAGTCTTAGATGTCCACAGTTAAGAGGGAAGAATCAGATTAAGGAGACAACAGCAGACCAACATTTAGATCTGGTCTTTATGAAAGCATGACAAGAGGGTGGTCTCTTCAAATAAGGTCAAAAATTGACCTTTTTGGTCTACATGGAAAACGATTTGTGTTGCAGAACAATAGCAATCTCATCAGATGTGTTGGAATGGTCCAGTGGAAAAATCCAATGTGCAAGGGTGTGAATACTTCAGCAAAACATTGTATTGCCTTTTAAAGTAACATTTTAAACTAAACATACGTTACATTAAGTCCACATTTCTGTTTTCAAAATTGTTTTTTTATTGGTCTGATGTAATATTCTAATTCTACACGTCAAGTTTTCATTACCTGTAGGAGGAAAATCATCATAATCAACACAAAGGGTTTCAAACATTCATCTGCGTAATTAATCTGTATAATGTGTTTCCCTTAATGATAAAGTTCCTGAAATAAATGGGCTTATCAGCAATCGCCTAATTTATTGAATGGGGTCTGTGCTGTCTTGTAAAAATAATAACGGGATTGATGCGACTTCTGCTCATACTGAGAATATTATGGACGGATTCTTCAGCTGAACAGGAGTCATTCAGTGGACAGCATTGACAAAGATGGAAAGTGTTTTTACTTTCCTAGGCTGACAGCAGCGGTTTCAAAGCTAAATCACCATCAGACTGTAGGGGAGAGACGGCCCAGTTGGACATCAACTCAGCTCTCAAATAACTACGTCATAACTGTAACTCAGCAGAGGCAGCATGCTGTAAGAAAGCACAGATAAAACATGCACCACGCTGCTTTTGATCCAATCTTCTTTGGAGAGTTATTACTTATGTACAGAGGGAAAAGAGGTCAGATTGACAGTCTACAATAAAAGTGGAAAATTGAGAAACAACCCAAAAAGAGACAGCAGAAAGCAGAGGTATATCTAAAAGACTCAAGAGAATCTTTGAGGGGCAAAGAAGAGATTAAAACGGACAGCTCTGGACAGCGCCGCGGAGCGTGTGCGCCGTAATTGAATTTCATGCTCGCTGCCTTCTTCTGAAGTCGTGTAGCAAAGCGATCATTTGAAAAGAAAGTTATTAGTGAAGCCCTCGGCTGTAAGCTGGGCACCATGTCGAAGGAAGTGTGGGATTATGGAGGCAGCAGGGTTCGGTGTGCTTTGTCAAAACACAAATGTCGCGCAATCATTTTTCAATAATGGGACAGAAACTCTGTAAAATGCCTGAGGAAAAT
Organism: Alfaro cultratus; assembly: GCA_903066825.1. Classification (NCBI taxonomy): domain Eukaryota; kingdom Metazoa; phylum Chordata; class Actinopteri; order Cyprinodontiformes; family Poeciliidae; genus Alfaro; species Alfaro cultratus. The sequence continues at coordinate 42,636 of CAEFZX010010442.1, forward strand.
AAACATGCACACACAATGCACTGTGACAGACGGTCACAGATTTAGTTGAAGCAATACTAACTTAGTTTCCACCGAAATATAACAAAGTACTGAATCAAACTTTATTGCATTGCTAATTTTTTAGGTATACACTAAAGGTGCATTCACACCAGTTCCATTTACTTTGGTACGTTTGCCTAGAAAGTCCAGTTTGTTTGGTCAAGAGTGAATGTACAATTGGCCTGATGTGGACCAAAAGACGCAAACTCGAAATTTTCCGCCTACAAACCTTGGTCTTGGTTCGGTTGAAGTGAACTCTGCCATGGATCGAATGGGTAGGTGGATGCAAGTGGACCAAAAGCAGGAAGCAGACTATAGCGCAAGGCATTCTGGGTAAATATAATCAAAACAAAGGCGCAAGTCTGGTGATTGTGGGAGAAAAGGCTCATGGTCTTTTGCCAAAGACGAAAGAGAAATCCTACAACCGCTAAAAATCCTTATTCTGTTTTTTAGATTCTGGTCTACAAAGTGCTGTAGACCAGTGTTGGACATTTACTGATGAACTCAAAAAAACAGGACATAACTAGTGGTATCTATCTGTCTGTCTGTCTGTCTGTCTGTCTGTCTGTCTGAACTGACCTATACACACATCAACATTTTCTTACAGAAATTTGATCTGTGATCTGATAAGAAGCAAGTAATTTGTGAACAACACATAATAAATCAAGCCTCTTGTTTGTGACGACCCGGTTTATTTTCTGCTATAAAATTACAAGGTTCTCATGAGGCAAAGAGAAAACAAACATTTAAACAGCACATTAATCAAAGACAGAACAGTTTCTTTTTACTTCCACTGTCCCAGAACCTACAGCAGATCAAGCTGCTCCATGACAGATTACATAGAATAATGTTAATTAATGTAAGGAAGGAACATACTTGTGGATCAAAAATGATTTGTCTAACTAGCTATTCCAATACTAAGCAGCCACTGGAAAGTCTTGAAATACATTTTCCAAAATTTATAGATTTTTTTTTCTCAATAATTTTGATATATTGCTCCTATATTTTAACACTATATCTTCTAGAAATCTTACTAAACCACAGGTGCTATACCATTTAGTGTGTCTACATTTCACACACATATATATATATATATATATATATATATATATATATCATTATTACCAAATACCAACAAGAGCAATTGCATAATGGCAAAGTTATAGGTTTATAATAATAATGAAGACGAGAACAAACAGGCTAAGAAATAGTTTCTACTGTTGTTGCTCTGATCCAAAACCCCAATCATCTTTTTTTGTTTCCTTTAACATTTTGGTCATTTCTGTTTATATTTATTGAAATATATTTATGTATTATTTATTGATTTATTTGCACTGCCTTTGAGAGAGTTGGAATGTTTTCAATTCAGTTGAGCTTCTTTTAAAATGACAATAAAGCTATTCTGATTTTGATCATTCGCGCAAAGCCCAGAAAATGTAATTTTCATTACCAGTGGATAACTAGTCATAACTTGCATGGGATGAATTAACCCTGTAGTCGAGTCCTTTTAGTTCATTTAGTTTCTCTTTTACAAAAATGAAGCAATAAGAAGAAAAAAAATATGCATGAAGAATCATATTGATTGTAACATTACTCGTACCACTGTCTGAGAACCTTAACACTATAAAATTTAAGCAGAAGAGTGTGGTACACTGCAGGAATTTATTTTCATGCTTCTTTAAAGGCAGATCTTTTCACTTCAGTAATCAGAGATTTCATCCCTAATCCGCTGACTTAGTCCAGCTCCTCCTGCACTTTGATGCTTACTTACATTTCAGGTACTCAGGGCTGTGAATAAAAACCTGCGGGTCAAACTCATTTCTAATTAGCGGCCAATTAGAAAGCCGAGGTTTCAGCGTGAAGCGCCAGTGTTTGTTTCCCACTGGGGAGAGATCGGCACAGAGCTGACCCTGTGACAGTCTCCATGGTTATGATGCGGATCGTTGCTTACCGGCCCTGTAAACACACACGGCCTTCACATGACACACACACGCACGCACACGCCCCCACACACACACACACAAAAAGTCATTAATGTAGCTTAATATGTCCACTGGCTTCAAGAGGGAATCCAACAGAAAAACTTAGATTCAACAGATTTCATGATGTTTTTCTGTCCATAATTTGATTATTTCACATGGAAGATGAATCAGACTACAACATATTGTCACTATCAGTTAAGTACTTTTTTTTTCAGCCTGAGCAGAGCCACAGATTGATCGTCTCTTTGCCAGCAGATCATGCAAAAAGAGGCCCAACAAGCAACAATTTACTACCTAGGGTTATTATTAATAAAAAACGACTGTTTTGTTTTATTTCCTAAAAGAGAAACGCTGTCTACTTTTACACTTTCAGACCATAAAAAGCAAATTTTTTCTGAACTACCTGCTTCATTTTTTGAAGTGTAAGACGGTAATTTATCATTTGCAGTGAAGCAGCTTTGGTCTCTTTTTAAAGCATGATTTTCCTCTCGCACAGGAAAATTACCTTCTCTCAACCTAAATATCATCACCACATTTCATCACTACTCCCTTCCTTTCTTCTCTCTTGTCTCCCTCCCCTTTCAAAGCGAGACTCCTGCCACCTCAACCTCAGAGGCTTCATCTGGGCCTCAAAAACTGCTGGCATTTACTTTGCTCGTCTTGGAAAAATAATATGAATCACCAAAAAGAAAAGAAAATGCAAAAGCGATAAGGCGTTACAGTTGACGCGTCCGAATATGCTTTTTAGACAGTAAGATTTTGCAGGACAAAGAATGCTGCTGCAGATTTCTGTTGCTTTTTTGTGACATTCAGATGTTTGAAATAATCAAACAAACCTTAAACCGAGTAGATATAAAATGTGGCAAATTGCCTCCTCAACCAAATTTGCGTCAACGTTGGTAGTCTTTAACGGTGGAAGACCGTTTTATTTAAGACCTTGCCACAAAATCTTAATCAGATTTTCCCAAAAATATTTTTTGTTGGATTAATTTGGATCATTGTTCTTCTGCGTCACCTAGCATAGCATCACAAACTGATTGGTGGACATTCTCCAACCAGACAGTAAAGATTTTTCTGGAGTGGCCAGCAGAGTGAAAGCAAGCAGATCTGCAAATCTTTCAAACTTGCCAATTAGACAAAACATAACCACCATATTAGTCCACTCATTGCACAAGTGTATCATTTCTTCTCTGTCCAAAGCACTTTTATTTATGACATTTATAACATACAGCAGGCTTCAATTTAGATGACATCATGTATTCAAAATTTCTTTTGCACTTATCTGCAGCAGATTTTTCTAAGCACTCAAAATGCTGAATTATTCATCGGCATGAATAAATATAACAAAGAAAATCAGAGAGTTTGAACATTTTCTTGGATCTGTGAGCACATGCAGTAAACACTAAATGGCCAGAGATTTAGAAACACTCAAACGCCTCATCTTTAACCAAAGACATTGGCTGTATTCCGTGTGCTTTCATGAAACTGTGAAAGTACGCAGGCCGCATTGATCTGAAGCCTCGGAAAAAAAAAAAAAAAAAAAAAGCTTTTGGATGTCTGTTTTTAGTGTTTTAAAGACGAAGCGACATTTATTAAACAAGGGCTGCATCTTGCGAGTATCTGCAGCGCTCTCTGCGTCTGAAGAGGCCGACACAAGCTCAGATCTCAAGACGTGCTGCTCGTTGGAAACAAACACACCCATCAATTCTTTACCTTCTGCAGATATACAGCTATTCATAGCCTCCTGGAAAAATGGACACTTGGCAGAAAAAAAGGAAAAAATTCCACACATGGACCTCGTCTTGAAGTCGTGTCAGAGCGAGACGCACCTGCAGCATGTCACGTTCTGATGTTTGGGTGGAGGGAGGTGCTGCTGTGTGTCTCCAGTCTTCTACCGATTCGTCGATGAGAAGCTCTGTCATGTCATGCCATGTTTTAGAAAAGCTGAGGATGTCGCTGTAGAGGATGGATGGAAGGCTTTTAGTCCTTTGGTTGGCCACCGCAAGGCCTGAGAGGAATACTGGCAACTGTGACTTAAGCTTGTAAACACAGGCAGGGATCTTGGATGTTTTACACTCAAGAAATGCTTCTTAATGGTGTTGAGAAATGTTTCTGGTGTTGTCAATGGTCCACCCCAGTGTTGGTTTCCACAAATCTCCCATTTGGCCCTTAATGCATTCATCATCATGATCATCATCATCAAATCTTATATCGTCCCGGCTAATCTGGTGATTCTGCTAATTCACCAGCCAACCTCCAGCCTTCGAAATCTTTTCTTCACTGAATCTACAGCAAACCCTTGAGCATCTTTTTTCACTTGCTTTTTTCAATGCTTGTTCCACTAGATACTTTTAATACAGTCACACTTGCATGTAGTTTGCACAATAAAACAAGAAATGGGGTAGCACTTCTAGCACTAGAGCTACATTATTTTCAGCTGAAAAATCAGTAGTTTAAAGAACGAAGACTAATCTCTTCCATACTGAGGTCTATGCATGAAAAAGAATGAAAAACTTTAAGAAACAATACATGGCTTCTCTCCAAGTACTCTGGCTTCCTCCTGCAGTGCAAAAACATGGCTTTTAGGTTAATTGATTACACTAATCTGCTCTCTTGGACACGAATGTGTGTCTCTGCGTGATTGTTTGTTCTGTGTTGCCCTGTAACGATCCAGGGTGTGCCACACCTCACATCCAATAACCGCTGGAAATGGGCAACATCGCCCCTGCAAGGATAGGTGGATGTAGACGACGATAATATGGGAGAACTGCCATTTTGATCTACCACGAATCACGTTTACTTTACTATTATGGACCATGGTTCTATTCTGTACAACCCCAATGAGGTCTGTGGTTGTACAGTGGCAGAAAAAAGCGAAAAGTTCAAGGGGTCCATGAACACATTATATGAAGGCACCGTAGCATTAGCAAGCCTCTCTCAAATCTCAAACATTATTAAAAATCACAGTCAGTGTTGCTGTTGTGGGATTAAGTCGAGGTCAGCCATCTGAGAGCGGAGCAACTCCAACATGAATGTTATGACTACAGGACTGTCTTCGCTGGGACGTCAGAGAGCAGTGTGGTAATAGCAGGGGGAGCTTCCATGAAGTTGCCAAGTCTGATTCCTGAGCTCACAACGGTGCTGGGTCCTAATTTGAGGCGATCTGCGCAGGCAGTAAGTGTGCCTGCTGCCACTCGCGATTACCATCACCCTGATGATGGCGCGTTGTGTAACACCTTGGTTTGCTTGCTGGAGTCAAAGCATTTCAGAGGAGCACCAAAAGAAACACGGCTTTCATTTTGGTGAAAAGATTGGATGAAAGCAGAAAAGGTCAGGGTGACAATTCATATTTGTAATGGATGTCAGCAGTCATCATGAAAGAAAGGACCCCTCTTCCTCATAACCCCCCTGCTGTCATGTTTGGTATGCGCATTTAGTGGAGTGTCTGTTAAAGACTATGGCTGAAATAAAGCAGATGTTTACATTATGTCTGGGATTTCAAGGTTTTTCATTCCTTTCCATACATAAAGGCCACATCTGAGCTCGACATGGAAGAGGTCACCGCACGTTCCTCCAAAACGCACCTTTTTCCAACCAAAAAATTTGAATCAGAAGGGAAAAAAAACGCTCCAGTAGTAAAAGCGGTTGCACATTTGATTTTATTTTTATGAAAAATGTTATTCAAGTCAATGTTTTCTCGTGGATAAGACTGATGCAGTGAGATTTCCATGTCTCCCCTGCTGCCAGCATTACCCCGACTACCTGCTAAGCACAAAACACGGTGTACATTTTACTCCGCAGGAATGCTGACATCATGGAGGCGTGTTATTATTAGCAATATCTGCTGCAAGTTACAATAACAGATCAATGATGTTCTACCTGGTCTTTCCATCTCTCACAGTTGGAGCGTTTCTTCGTCACACACACGCTAAAGAAAAGCAAGAGTCCTGAGAGGAATGTTCTAGGCGCTGCTGTTGGATTATAAAGTAAGTTGTTTGACATATATAACGCTGAGCTTTTTAGTCATTCTGTTTTACAGTTGCAGTTGTTTCAGTTACAATAACAAAACAGATAGCATAGATAAACCAGGGAGTCGCTTTAATATAACATTTACAATGAAGCTGGGACCAGGCATGGATCTGTTTCCAATGCCAAAGGGCTTTTATAATCTCATACCTTAAACTTCCTCACATTTTGTCGCATTAAAACATCATTTTAAATGTGTTTTATTCTGATTTTGTGTGTAATAGGTGTGGAGATGCTTTCCTTTGGCAGGACAAAGTGAGACATTTTTGTAAAAGTGTAAAAAATAAAAAAGGGGGGCATTGTACATATTTACACTTTTTGCTTTGATGCTAAAAATTTACTTTGGATACATTGGATTTCCACGGATCATCTTCGAGAAGCTCCTGCCACCTGATCGCAGACAATCTGTAATAAATTTAGTTGATTAAACGTGATTTTTGATGGAACACTGTTGTATACACAAGATTTCACTGTTGGCAGTACATGTCAGAGTAAAAACTAAGCAATCAAGTCAGAGTATTTGTTTGTGGAAAGCCCAAGTTTATGTAAAATGAAAACTCTGGGGAAACATAGAAAAAATGGTTTTGGCTGCACTAATGGCCTGTAAAAGCAATGTTGTCTCTAATAATTGGAAATGGAACAACAACCAGAGCCTTCCCCATTTCCTTCACGACTACAGTAAAGGTCAGACAGGAAGGGTCAGAGAGGCAACCAAGAACCCAATGGTCACTTACAAGGAGCTTTAGTACTTCACTGGTGGGGATTTAAAAAGTGTCTCAAAGATCAAATATTGCTAAGGCTCTCCACCAATCAGACCTTTGTTTTATAATATAAAGATTGAAGCCTGCAAAAACCCATGTTAGCAATCGCCAGACAAGGAGAAGCAAGATTCTCTGGTCAGATGAAACAACAAAACAAGTTTATAACGACGCTTCGTCTTCCAGTATGACAATGATCCAGAGAGTGACTGTAGGACCTGTCTTAGAGTGACACAGACAGATCTGGATTTAAATCCAATGAAATATTTCTGGAAGTGACCCGGAAATGTCTTTCTACAGGGGATGCAGCACCAGACTTACTCAGCTTGAGACGGTCTGAAGAGAAAAGTAAGATAGACACAAACAGTTGGACCATTTTTTTAGAGTCATACCCCCTTGAGACTGTGACTAAGGGTCCTTCAACAAAATATTAAGCTATGGGTGTTAAGACCTTTATATGTTTACATTTTGTATGAATTAAAAATAAATCTGAAAACTTTTGACTATTATAGAATGCCTTTAAAAAATGTGCACAAAATCCCTACTGTAAGTCTCGAACATAACCAAACGCGGGGTTTAAACACTTAATGGTGATACTGTAGCTCATCATTTTGTGCAGCTATACAATAAAAACGTGTTTAGCATAATATATCACTTTAAATTAAGTAACTGAAAAGGAGAGCCTGAGGTAGCACTGCTGCACTGAATTGCCATTCACGTACACGGTGTCTTTCTTCAGCAAATGTATTGGAAATTGTGCGCTTCTCCAACTTGCATTGCTCCAAAGGGTGACACACGACAGAACAAAAGTGCAGTAAACACACAGTAGCCTCTGAGCTTGCGGACTGACAAACAGAGCCGATATTAATTGTCAACAGAGGTTTGCTGCGACGGGACAGTTGAAGGAAGCCGGGGAATGCGTGGAAATGCATGAATGGAAAGTGGCAGAGTGGATTCCGGGGAGGTCTGTGGCTGTTTTGCCGCTGATGGGTACGGTGCGTTAAATCATGTCACACAAAGCGCAGCAGAAGTACACTCACTGTAAACTTTCCAGGAGTTTTTTTAAACACAAAGAGTGCCAGCCTACCCGACCAGAGCCGGGGCCAGGAGGCACAGGCAAGATGTCCCCGTCCGCACACACTGCTGGGGCCACAACAGATGACATTATATGGTACCTTTGTATTTATATTACCTTATGTATTTAGATTACATGGCCTCTTTGTATTGAGCAAGATAAACACACAAGTCATCATTCTTGTTGCCAGCAAGGAGTCTGTCCTGATGCGCAAAGGCTGCTGGGCTAAACGCTGTGATGTCAGAGGGGTGAGTGCAGGACAGGTAAAGTAGCATCAGACTTATCAGTTTACAGCCATTCAGTCACTAACAATCCTCACTGCTCTTCCTTCAGTGTTTATATGCAGAGTAGTTAACAAAAGGGGCTTTTTTAGACTTGAGAGCTAATTATTAATATTATTATTATTAATCACATACATGTACCAATGCTGTCAAACATATGCATACTGCCATTGTGAAAAAAAAAAAAGAAAAGAAACTTTTATTTAACTGTTTGGAATCAACACTCTCTCTCCCCCTCAAGCGTTAAGTTACTTCAGGTCTTAGTAAATCAAATAAAATCTACTAATAAAATCATCTCCCATTATTATGACATTTACCTAATAAAGAATTTTAATTATCCTAACCTAAAAACAAGAAAATTTTTGTCTGAATTCTAAAACAGTGAAAATAAAAAGGTGATCTGTCATTTTATACAGCTGATATAAATATCTAATCTCAGCTGCATAGTACAGGAACAACAAGTTTTCATTCATAAACTTTACGTTTAGTAACCTCACTGGATACGGGACAGATTTAACAAGTCATGTAAATATAAAATGATCACTAATTTAGCCTAAACCAGTTTCTTTATTCTATAGGTGAAGTTTGACAATCATTTATTTACAGATTACCCGTATTAATCGATACAGAGCTTTCAAAATGTTAGACTTTCAAAACTACACATTTTACCATCATACTGTTTTTACGGGTTAAAGTTTTTCTAATAAAATGATGTTAAATAAGGAAGCAGGGGTTATTCAGCAGACAAGGTTTATCCAAGGCATTGCTTTATCACTTTATCTCAGACACACTGCTTCAGTTTTGTAATAACCAATGCTAATCTTAATCCTGTTAAGATTTTGCAGTTCGTTAAGTTTTACAGAGGGGGCTGAAACTACTTCACATAAGCTTTACCAATGAGGAAATATATATTCTTCTTATCTGTTATACATTCAAATGGGGTCTTATGTAACATTTGGATCCAGATGGAGCAATCAAATCACAAAATCTTTCACATTTGCATAGCTGAACTGTAGGAGCTGTAAAATGAAATTCCTTTGGACTGCAGCTCAACAGCCACTCGTGTGTAAAAATTTCTTTTCTTCCAAAGTTAAGAAAAGTCATAAGAAAAATAAGTTTCCAGAACTGTCAGTGATGTGAAAAACTATGTACATCTTTGCTGCTTCAGTGGGATTTAAAAAGGAAGGTAGCAGCGCCTGCGAGTTTTGCAAATCCCACATTAGTTCATTAACCCATCATCATCAGGAGTGACCACTTCTATGCTAAAAAGATTAATCTGGTGTATTTCCACAAATTCCCTTGGAAATAAGACTTGATCAATGAACTGAAAGAGGCAAATGTTGATACATCTCAAACTGAAAAAAGTTATAAGACCATTTCCAAAGAAATGAAGTCTATCATTCATCAGAGAAAAAGATTATTCACGGCTAGAACAGTTCCCAATGGGAGACAGTGGCCAAATCGTCCCAATACTGACGTCCCAACCCATTCCCACTAAGGTCAGATATTGCATTGTTCCAACAAAACTCAAGAATTGCTGCAACAGTCTAAACACTGAAAGAGTACTGACTCTAAAACAAAAAGTCTATCTCTGCCAGGTTACAGCAGAATAAACCACAATACATATTTCAAGTACAACATCTTTCAGACAGACGAGACCAGAGGAGAGACATTCAAACACGATGCACAATGGCAAGCAAAATCCAACACAGAGCAACGGCACCAACACCTCAAACCAACTTTCAAGCTACAGGATCAGGGCAAAACGCAAGTCGACTTGAATTGATGTAATGCTATAAAGAACAGATGATCATTTCCACAATGATGTATTGAGGTTATTGTTTTGAAAAGGTGATTCTATAAGCTACTGAATGTTGGGGTCAAAATGCATTGAGAGTCAGAAATGTTCCTTTTTCCCTGTTATGTGAGGTATTGCCCTAGTAAGAACCTAACCAATAACAGTAGAAATGTTTAATGTTTTTGGATATGTTGGGTTTTCTTTTCATTTTCACATAAGAGTGCACTTCAGGCACAAAGCAAACAGTCACGAGCCACAGAGTCATCAAACTTTGAAGACCATTATAGCCTGTTAACCATCTGAACATATCCAACCTCAAAGCAATAGAATAAACTGTGCTATTGTACTATCCTGTGAGCTAAAAGATAAACCAGCCCATTAAGCAGAGTTGACCCTCTGCAAGGCCACGTGTGTTGTCTACAAAAAAGTCCTAATATTTATTCTGAGCAGTCCAGACAGCAGACCACCATATTAACTGGACAATGAATTTTATTAATGACAAGTTCCAGTTTCTGGTTAACATTGTAATTACCTTGAATAATTGCAGTCTCGCTAAGAAACCTTCTTTTTTTTTTTCTTGTGTTTACTTCCTCAAAAAAAACCCGAAGCTCTTTAAATTGGGCCTCCGTGTTCCTGTGAGTTGGATGAGTTTTAGCCCAGTTCAGGAGAAGTCATGGTCACTCCCGATTTGTGCGTCTCAGTGTTTTTCCATTGTGTGGCCTTCGGTTAGCTTTTATTTGTGATGAGGAATGCTACAAGAATTATCTTTTATTTCCTTCTTTTTTTTTTTTTTTTGGTACCACAAAAAATGTGAACTCCTGCTCCTTTTGGTAGTAAATCCTCTTAAGATGGGCAGTGAGATGAGACCTGATTGTTGTCAGGCTGTGGAAAATCATGCAAATTACCGCGCACAGCAGCAGAGGCCCGACACAGGCCCTTTAATTTCCCAGGATGTTTGTTTAGGTGCCTGCTTAAAACTGTCATCTAAGACAATTTGGGTTCTACAGCTGCTCTGCAAGTTGCTAGGCTTTGGGCAACGGAGAAACCAGAAACTCAAGTAGATCTTATGTTGTTAGACGCACCACGTGCCGTTGGTTCTAACAAATTTGTTGAGTTGCAAGGTCCAGAAACTTGTACCTGATGATGGATTCATAGAAAGCATGTTTTTCATAACACTATGTCCATCTGATGAACTGAAATGCATAAGGAGATTGGCTTCTCTGGAATATCTTACTGTTTCTTGGCACGTGAAAGCAGACGAGACACGGTCTAAGCCCCTTCTGCTGCTCGCTAGTTCAGTTAATTCCTGTTGTATGTGTGCGTAAGTGGGGCTTGGGACGTCTTCCACAGTTTCCCTGTGCAAACTGTTGATGATACGCCCAAGGCATCTTTATGTGAGTAATGTGGATAAATGCTATAAGCCTAAACAGTTTGAAGAAGGGGGAATATTAGGAGCCCAGCTGCGTTGGTAACAGTTCAATTGTGCTGTGCCGAATCCTTCTCATTTACCCTTTCCCTTCCACAAGTTTGAAGAGTGTTTTGAAGTCACATTACGCAAGCTTACTGTTCATAAAAATAGACACACTGAACTTTGCAGACAGGGTCATACGTCTACCTCAAGCTCAGTCAAACTGAGTAACTGTGACCAGCAAATTTCTAGTGGATTTATGTTTGGACTTTGACCAGAGCATTCTAAGACATAAATGTGTGTTGGATTTTGCACACCAACAAATGTTCCTCCAATATTTCCTTGTACTCGCCTCCATCTATTTTTTCTATGTGAAGATAGAGAGAGAGTACGTGACATAAAATGCCATGGCATATTTTTGTTTAACTTTTTTTTTTTAAAATTACATAGGCTTAGAGGTATCGTTTTGGTGTCGCAGTGGTTTGGGAGCAAGAGGCAACACCTATGAACTACTCAACAGTTATTACACCACGGCTTTGTGGTAAACTGAACATGTGTCATTACAGCAAATAAAAGTGCCTGTAATCCTCAGATATTAATTAAAGTTACCGGAAAGTCAGTTGTGGACTGACGAAATAAAGAAACAGAAACTTCAAAGATATGAATGCATCTTCTTAAGCCACAGGTGTCAAACTCCAGTCCTAAAGGGCCGGTGTCCTGCAGTTTTTAGATGTGCCACAGGTACAAAACACTGGAATGAAATGGCTTAATTATCTCCTCCTTGCATAGATAAATTCTCCAAAACCCTTGCTAATGACCTAATTATTCTATTCAGGTGTGGTGCAGCAGAGGCACATCTAAAAGTTGCAGGACACCGGCCCTCCAGGACTGGACTTTGACACCCCTGTAAGCCATCTTCAAGATGAGCTACTGTTGTCGGTATGCCAAATTGATTACTTTATACTATGCTATCTTATATTACAGATTTAGCTTAAATTAATAAAACCTAATTTCTTACTGTTGTAAACAGCTATATTTACCTAGTGTTTGGTGCTTGCAGGCAGCAGACGTGACTCACAGTAAAAATCAAACCGGTACAGGTGGACTGAACCAATTCGAAAGGAGGGTTCAACCTCCACAGTCTCCAAAAGTCCTGAGTCTATGCAGACTATCTCCTTATAATGAGATTATTTATTTATTTATTTACTTTAACAGCATGGCGGAAACAGGCTTCCATAGCAAACAAAACAATGTCGCAAAAAATAACTTATTTTTCAGGGACAAGGAAAAAGAGGAAGAATAGAAAAAAGCCAAGCTAAAGGTACGTTTGCATGTCTCTTGGTAGAAGAGGCAAGAAAATTAGCTAAAAGAAAATTAGCTTGATAGCGACATTGAACGTTCAACAGCCGAACATTTATTCTAGCTGCCTTGTATTTGTGTGAAACTGGGTTTGAGTTGATTCTCGAGCGTGGGCCTGTATATTTCAGAGTTTTTTTTCTTATGGCTTCATAAAGTTTAATAACAAAAATTAAAACTTCTCACTGTTTGACATTGTCTAGCAAAATGGGTTTTTCTTACGTCAGGCTACAATAGAATGTTCAGTTCCAATGGTATCAATGACATCAGCAGTGATGTCATAAGTCTATGACACCACAAAGGAATCTCTCTCTTGAATGTAGCTCACAGACAGAGTTTTCTCAGACCTGTTCCACAGTTCTATTGCGACAGATCACCCTTCAGAGCACGTTCGAAATTAATCGAAACTACAGACATGAAGCAAGAACAGATCACTTGTGAACATGAAGCTTTTCCAGCTGAGCTTTCATGGATCGAGATGATGGACCTCAACATCCAAGTCGACTACGACGCTATCCTTTGTTTTGAAGATGACAGCGACAACGAGATTGAACCGGAAGATGAATTAGAGATCCAGGGGGAATCAAGTCCTTCCGGAAACTTTGAGAGTCCCAGATCATTAGAAGTCAAGCAGGAAACAACTCCCTCTGCTGGCTTCGAGATCACCCCCTTAGTGGAAGTCAAGCAGGAAACAACTCCCTCTGCTGGCTTCGAGATCACCCCCTTAGTGGAAGTCAAGCAGGAAACAACTCCCTCTGCTGGCTTCGAGATTACCCCCTTAGTGGAAGACATGGAAGAGAAGAGCCAACACGTCATTGATCTCACAAAGCAGGTAGACAATCTTAAAAACGAATTGCAGAATAAGATTTTTGAACTCCATGAGGAAAGAGACCAAAGGATTGCATGTCAGGAGGAGATTCAAAAACTGCAAAAAATGTTGGATAAAGAACGTCAACTGCAAGTCAAACGTGAAGGTGGATCAAAGGTTACTTGCTCTTCCAAAGTTACAGCCGACGAGAGCCTTCTTCAAGAGCTGGATTACTTCAAGAGGGAGGCTGAAAAATATGCCTCCCGCAATAAAGGTCTGATAGACGTAATGGTTCAAGAATACAGAGTGAGACTTAAATATGAGGAGCAGCTCAAAAGTCACACTGAGCAAGCTTCCAAATTCGAAGAACAGGAGGAAACAGTAAAATCTCTGCAGGGTCAGGTTGCTGACCTCAAGGTGAAGTTGAAACTTGCTCTTGAAAACAACCATCCGAGAGTCTCCACCCAACCAGAGGTCCCCCTGAAACCAGAGGTCCCCCTGCAACCAGAGGAGTCCAAGCAAAGGCAGCCTGTGAATCAACAAGGGGTCTCCACGCATAGACTGACTTGGCCTTATCACCGGCCCACTCCCAGCTTGCAATCAGAGGAGTCCACGCAAAGCCAAACCCCCACACAAACATGGAGGTCTGTGGAAAGACGGACCTCCACTCAACCAGGGAGGTTAGATGAAAGACGGACCTCCACTCAACCAGAGGAGTCCAAGCAAAGGCAGCCCGTGAATCAACAAGGGGTCTCCACGCATAGACTGACTTGGCCTTATCACCGGCCCACTCCCAGCTTGCAAACAGAGGAGTCCACGCAAAGACAGACGGACCCCCATCAATCAGGGGGGTCCGAGGGAAGGCAGCCCATGAATCAACAAGGGGCCTCAAGGCATAGTCTGACTTGGCCTTATCACCAGCCCACTCCCAGCTTGCAAACAGAGGGCTCCCTACCAACAGCGGAGTGCAAGCAAAGACAGACCTCCCATCAACCAGGGGGGTCAGAGGGAAGGCAGACCTCCAGGCGACCAACCTCCACTGGTTGCACAGAGGGCCTTCATGTTGGCACTGGCAGGAAGGCCAATCTATGTCCGGCTCGGCCTTTACGCCGACCCACACCCAGGTGGTACTAACCTGGGTCACTATCCAAACCCAGGTTTTGCATTATGGAAATTCGAGGCTTTACACAAATTTGGGCAATTAAAACGAACACCGGCCTCAAATCAAATACAATTTCTGACACCAAAATCAATGGAGAAAAAAGATCAATTTCAGAGTCCAAAACAGCATAACATTGTTAAAGTTCTCCTATATAAAAACTGCAGCATGTAACATTTCTCAAAAATTTATTAATTGGTCTCTCTAAATTGTCCTGAGGTGTGAATGTGTGTGTGCAAGGATAAGCGTGTTAGATGATGGATGGATGAATATTTGTTAAAAGTGTCTGACAGTAAAATATGAAACAAAGAATCTGTGAAAATTCATCTGGCTCTGCTGCTGTCCAGAAACAACCAATCAGAACCAAAAGACAAGCTTTTGGTTCTGAAAGTTTGTCTTTTGGTCCCAAAAGACAAACTTTTGGTTCTGTTTGGTTTCTAATGTGTTGAATGTGTCTCGGCACATTCAACACATTAGACTACTAGTGTACTGCAGCTATGCAATTGCAGAAATACAACCTAACATTACATAATTATTTATAGAATGATTTAGAAAACAAAATGCTATACAGGTTTGTCAAAACTATTTCGACCCATATTAGAACATTGCATTGATTTCCCTTCATTTTAGTAGCTGTGATTTTTCCAAC
The DNA here is from genome assembly GCA_903066825.1 of Alfaro cultratus. NCBI lineage: Eukaryota > Metazoa > Chordata > Actinopteri > Cyprinodontiformes > Poeciliidae > Alfaro > Alfaro cultratus. The sequence continues at coordinate 57,975 of CAEFZX010010442.1, forward strand.
CCAGACATTTTCCCTAACCCTATCCCATACTAGTCTATTCCTAACCAATACTAGTCTATTCCTAACCCTAACCCTACACTAGTCTATTCCTAATCCCAACATTAACTAAAACTTAATTTGCATTTTACCTCTAAACGTTACCCCTGACCCAAAGCAATAAGTCCATCATATTAGGACCAGGCTTTGATCCTAATACGATGGACATAATATGACACTGGACATATAATGGTGCGTTCACACCAAACACATTTTGACCATCAGGAGCATCTGGTTTACATTCATAGTCTGTGGAGGCGCGTCGAGGGTCGATGCGGCGCGTTTGACGCATCAAGTGAGTCCATGGCGTCCAACATTCCACATAGACTTTGAATGTAAACCAGACTTGCCTGACGCTCAAAACGATGTGAATGTACCATTAGAATGTTCAGTTCCTATGGTAACAATGACATCAGCAGTGATGACATCACTCTTTGATGCATCAAAAGAATCTCTCTTGTGTAAGCACACAGTATTTTTTTCAGACCTGTTCCTGTTTCAGACTTCTAAGTCATGAAACTTCTCCAGGAGCATTGTTAAAATTTGAAGGGCAATAAAAATGTTTATTAATTTAATGAAAGTATGTTATGAGCATGTGTGCATGTATTCAATCTTAATTCCAGAGCATACTGGACTTAAGATGGAAATCATGTCCCGTATCGGTTCAACACGGGACGCAACATTTATCAGCCAAATACGGGACGATTTTGTATGTTACGGGACGGGTGGCAACCCTACAGAAAACTTGCTAAGCCCAGTGGCAGGGGTGCTAGGGAAGTCCACCAGCGACCCACCTTGTTTTTGTATTAAAATTTTTTTAAATGTTAAAAACATTCGGAGGTGTACCAGCAGGCATCATAATTTGGAAATGGTGTTTGAAGCCAACAGGCAGGTTTAAGGACGGAGCAATTGGTGTGCACCTCGTCGTGCCCCGTACAATGTATCAACTATAAACCAAGCTTAATTCATCTTTACAGTCACTGTTACTGGTGCATAAAAAACTTTATTTAAAATAAACAAACAATGTTTAGCCTGGTGGGGAGCAAGTAAAGCCTGGTAGCCCGCCAGGCTTATAGTAAACCGAGTGAAACCCTGCATTGGCTATGCGTCCTTATAGTTGCCAATTTATTCATAGAAACAATCCCAGAAAGTTGACTGTTAAACTTTTTAATTTATAATCAAATTAATTTCTGAAGATTCTTTGGAGACTGTAGTCAAAAACATTATACACCTTTATTTATTAGATCAGAATACTCAGCAAACCTTGGTTGTTGTTGCTGTTTCCCCCAAATTTACTCTTGGTTGGTATTTTTAAAGTATTTAATGATCTTTACAGAAACTTGGTGACCTCTCATGACACCAATCCTTGCTACAGTTCCTGATGTTTAAAACGTTTTAGTTTTTCTGACTGTTTGAAGGGCGAGTTTAGGCGAATATCTTTCATTTTCTGACTTATGAAGATCATTTGCTTTACTTGAAGCTTGTATTTTCTTGTTTTTCTCATTTTGAAAAGTGGATCAGGAAAATTGTACCGAGCGCCATATTTCAGGAAATAAGTAAATAATGAATTACAAGAATGGCTGCGTCGATTTATTTTAACAAAATCATTAGGGATGCCAATAGACATTTTGTAGATGTGATTCCTTTTACATTTTTACTGTGAGCTTATACAGCTGCGATAAAGATGTATTTTATGTATTTATGTATTCTATGAAACATCACCATTCAGATTGTGTAGAAGTCCAATATTTTTTCTCCACTGTATTTAATTTGCTTTATCTGCTGAAAGCTCCATTGACAAATTGCTCTGATTGTGCAATTTCATGCTGCAGTTTACCAGGTAGCTGAAGGTGTTAAATCAGAGAGGGTTTCAAATCCTTTCCATTAATATTCAACTTTTACCCTTTATGTTCTGATTTCTTTCATCGTTCTACGTCTTCACCTTGCAGCAAGAACAGCATGACTCAGAATGACGAACCTTCTGTGGCTGAAAAGCTTGTTTGACCCAACCCTTGAGAAAAGCCATTTGGAAGAGGAATTAATTTTTTTTTCTTTAAAAGGCTTTTAAAGAAAAAAAAGCCAAATTGTGTTATGAACATTAATTTGGCTTAGAAAGATGTGAGAGATGCAAGTCAACTTCTATGGCTATCTCTAGGGTGTCAATTGTTTGAAATAGTTGTTTTGAGAGGCATTAGTATTCAGCTTAAAGACACACTCAGCTACACAAATTTTGAGAAAAAAGAAAAGTAATCCTGAAGGGAAACGTGTAGCCACGTGTTACAACATGAATTCTGTGCAGATTTTTGAAAATGTTTTAGTATTTTAAGACGCAGCATGTTTGCTACGAGGGTCATTCATCTATGCGAGAAACATTAAGGATTTCAGTGCATGTAGACGGATGTAGGGAGGTCCAATTAACTTTGTTGACTTTTTGCTTTGGTTGGGATTCCAATTGGATTATAAAACTATTGAAGGCAAAAACCCAGAGCTGAGAAATTAGGACAAAACAGTTAGTGACACATCTTATGCATGGATAAAACAGACAGATCACTAAGATAGCCATTGGTGGTGTTTGTAAGCATAAAGTTAATCCAGTATGAAAATACTCTCTTTGGCAATTTATATACCCAATGTGTCCTACCAACCTCAATAGAGTAAGAAGCCACATTACAGAAACCCCCCAATTGATATGCCCTTCAGGAACCTTTATATTTTTCAATGATATGAAAAATTAATTTTTCTTTTAATCTCTTCATTTTCTATTGGGCACTGAAGAGCTGGTGTCACACACTTGACTCAAAACCCTAACCCTAACCCAAGAAAGATTGAGAAAACCATCTAAATGGAAAACAGGGTTTTAAAGACGAGCTCAACATGCTCTCTCTGCCCGACCCAATTTGCATCAATGCCATCAAATATAAATGTACAGCCAGCTCCATTTCTCACACTCTTGCAAATAGAATACAAATGAATACAAATACAGATACTGAGCCGTAATCTGCATTACAATAACTTTTAGCGTCTTGAACACAATCTAATTCGCGCTAAGCCTTTTTGGAGAATTACACAAAGAAAACAAATTCTAAGACGGGGGGAAGGAACATCTTTCAAACAAATTGCTACATCCATTCTGAGCGTCGTGACTAATGGCTAATAATAGTTCAATGATGGAATATTTCCATGTGTCATTCCAAATGAGATGACTCCATTATGTGAATGCAGAAGCAACAGAGAGAGTAATTTACTCAGTGATTCCTCTGCTTCCTTCATGAAATGTACTGCCAATAAGAAGTTCATCATTACACGTCAGCCACTGACTTCTAAATAGCAAGGATTGTTCCACTTTCATCTACTACATTAACTCCTAAAAGAATTTTTTTTATGCTAATTCTATCGAATTTGTGTTTTGTGCCTCTCTCAATACTTTTATTCTCCCTTTCCCAGCCTATGTTCTGTTCCTTTGCTTCTTTTCCTGTTTGGCTGACTTTTTTTCGTGTTACCCTTGCTGATTCATTCCAGCATCTTGTGTCCTAATTAATGCTAAGAGTATTTACACATCTGGTTCTCTCTCTTGGTGTCATCTGTCCTCTTCTCACCATCCTCGTATTTAACTGGCCTGGTGCCTTCATTTGTCATTTACGTACATGAAATCGGCATGACCTCACATCACCATGCATATTCATTAGCAACCTTGGTGAAATATTGTAAAAGTAAATCCTAAATTAAAGACTTTGAAAGACAGTTTCAAGTCTTTCCCCCGAGGTCAAAATGTGAAATCTGTAATGATTCAACTAGACATTTTAATTTCAGATACAAACCACCTTGGTCTGCCTATGAGACTGAACTGGTGCAAGTGAAGAAATAAATCCTGAACGGTTTGCTTTTTGGGTTAAATTAACAGAGTTTAGTTTATTTTGTCCTGGAACAATCTGGTCATTTTATAGAGGTTTCAGTTGAGATAAAGAGTGCAGTTAAGACTCAAGTCTCACACTACAAGTCTGAGTAAAGCATGTTTCTTTAGGGCACAGATCTAAAATAATTTTGTGAGGTAATTTTATAAGGTAATTATAATTTAAGTGAATCTTGAGTCCAAATCTCAAACTCCAGGCCCTGTTTCTGCTGTTAAAGATCAACGTGTTCAAGTGTTTCAAATTGATAAACTAGCATATATCTGAATATATTACTGCTGAGAAAAAGACAGTTGTGGCATTGAGTTGCAGAACTGCTGATATTCGTTATTTTATTGCCTACAAGAATGCTTACAATTTTGTTAAAAAGGAAGCCTGTTGTAAGAGTTTTGGAAACTGCAGCTGATATGTTTTAATTAGTTGTTTTACTTCGCTGGCAGTAACAACATAAGACACTGATTCATTGTTGACGTCCAAACTGTTAACCCTTCTCTGTTTTCTCTCTCTCTCCCTCTGCCCATCCCTCCATTCGTCTCTATCACACATTCTCGAACATGAGCAATTGACCTCGGTGAGAGCGTTCCAACTGTGTAAGCTGGGCCATGTAGGCGGCAGTAAGTAGGAATTATCTAGCCTGGAAAGGTCAACTGATCTGGACTCTTGCTGGAGGGCCCTCTGGTTACACCCTCAATCAGAGGATGCTTTCAAAAGCCAAAAACCCTCAGTCCATTTCTCTCCAATTGAACTTCCCAAACCATTAGGCCGTAACGAATGGCTGTGTGCGCACCCTGTGGACACATTGTTGTGTCTCTCACTGCTAATGATAGCTGTGGGGAAGCAGCTGAAGCTGTGTTTCTGACTCGTGTTCACTTTATTGTATGCGATTAGCCAATCTTCAATTACTACCAATACAAATTGAACTAATGTTATAAAGCAGCTATGTGCAAACATCTGCATGTTGAGCATATTTAAGATAATAAGAAAAGAAAATACAGTAAAAACCAACTGAGATTGTAATAGCAAGGACTGACATTGACAATAAAATAAATAAATAAATAAATAAATAAATAAGGATATGGTTCACTATGAAGCTGTACTAGGATGTCAGACTTTCATACAAAATAATTTTTTATTTGTCCACTTAATTACATTTCTGGAAATATTTGGAAAACAAAAGTGAGATTTTCTAAAGAGAACAGAAGATTTGTCATGAAATAAAACTGCTTTTTAAAGAAATATTACAACTTGTTAAAATATATCTTCCACATGAATATTTTTATGCACTAGTTATGTACCATTCCAATTGGGACTGAAGTCTTTATTTGACATTTTTGAAACACAGAGTCTCTAAGAGAAACAATAATTTCACACTACATGATGTTGGTGCAACATGACACCTCCAGAGTTCGGTGCAGCCATGTTTGCGACCAAACTTTGAAAAACCACAGCTTATCTATGCATTTTAGAGGCTAGGTTTCCTAAGAATCTAAATGCTTTTCAAGTTTTGTAATGATGCTCATGCTCAAAGAGAGACTGTATTGACTGCTGCAACTCCCGCTCTCTTTTTGTGATGTCATATTTTAGCTTCTCTGCAATTCAATATTCTTAAATTTTGCTAAGTTCAGAGGAAAGCAATAAATTCATGAGCAGGAGGTCTTTAGCAAGATTTGTCCGTGCACGATTGACTGGAACAATGAGTTATGTCAATACAGAAAGCTAACATGCTAACGCCAACCTAGAAGTTAGCAAACCAAGGCGCATTAAAACAATGTCTGCTGAAGAAGGAGACAAGTTTATTGAAAACTTGTTTCCAATCATTAACCTCATGCTAAAGAAGTATCCTGCAGCCAACCTGTAGAAAGTCTAGATGAAACAAACAAAGAAAACAATGTTGAGGTAAAGAAATTGGGAGGTTTCCCTCACTTTCGCTCTACAAGGACTGGATGTGTGGGTAACTTTAAGAAAACATCAGAACCTCACAAAATTCAACGTCATCATGGATTCAATTAACCTTCTGTAAACTGTAAAACTGATTTGACAATATAGATAAAGACATGATTATACCATAATGTGAGAAACACTCAAAAGTAAAACGATTAAGAATAAAGCTACAATTGAGGATGACCAGAAAATTGAACGTCTGATGCTCTCATGTCGTTGCTATTGACATTTCTTAATAGCTAATTAAAAAAATCCCTAAGTGCACTGTATTATTGCTTTTTAAAGTTCAAATTTTGATGCTGTAATTACCCACATACGTATAAAAACTGCTACCTAATCAGTTTGGCAAAATAAAGGATATACCACAGCATTAATCTTTTCAGAATGTCTGTTCATTTTATCATCTGAGGGACGAAATGTTACAACGCAGTCCATTTTCCCAGCCAAGGTAGACAGAGAGCTATTGAGATTAAAACCACTGCCATATCCTTTCAACTTCTTGATTCATATATGGACATCAGAGCACAACTTAACTTTTTACAGTCATACAAACCAAATTTATAAATGAACAATCACAAATGGTAAAATACAGATAAAGTACAGCTGTAGTAAAGTAAAAAAAAAAAAAAAAGAAGTTTTTGGAATTCTGCTTTTTCCCATAAGGCTTTGGGTGATATAAGCCAGGCCTGCTTATTTCATTTGGAAAGGTGCATGTCTTTGTTTATACGTCTAGCAGATTAATGTCACACAGAAAAGAAAAAGCACTTCTTGGAGTTCTATTACTGGTGCACACTCTGCAGACGTCCTGACCAGTTTCTATTCTGTGTTTTTATATATTTTGGAAAGATTTCCAGTTGTTTTTTCCACTCCTGCCACTTACTTTACTGTATGCTTTTGTTACTTTTAAACAATATGTTTATCTTTCACAGCGACCCCTACCTGTTCATGGTTTAGTATACGTAGTTTGGAACGCAACTCCAAAATTTGACTATTTGCCAAAAAATGCAAGTTAAGAAGCTGAAATACCCAGGCCCAATGCTACTTGGCTTGCTATTGGATGTTTTTTTTTTGTTTTTTTTGCAAAGCAGCCAATCCAGGAGAGTGAATCATTTTATTTGTCACCAGTCTGATTGGTTGTCAGACTGGAGACAAAAAAGACTGTAAGATATTAACTTCTTAAGTAGTTTGAAGACTTTTTCCACTGTTATTAATGCATATTAAGATAAACTTGGGAAGTGAACCTTTAAAATATGCAATCATCTCAAGTATTTACAAACCTTGGCTTTTTGTGGGAGGTTGAGAACTTTAACCCCCATGAATACTGGAGTTGTTCTGTATGTCAAATTTTTTTGTTGCTGCTTTCTTGGCCGGGAGTCTCTTGTAAAATAGCATATTTGTAATCTTAAGTGGTGTTCCCATTTAAACGAAGGCATAATGAGATAAAATTAAAAACAGTTCTCCCATTTATTGATGACTACTTCACTGTACAATAGCATAAATACAATGCAGTGGACTATAATTAAGTCAAAAGTTGCTTGAAAGGGTTGCAAACACTTATTCAACCAGATTATTGCTAGATTTTTTTTTTATTCCTTCCTAACAGATGTGTTTGTTTACATGACGTGTTGCATTAAAAGTGGAAAAATCTGGAAATTATTTATTAAAGCAACTATATAAGGAGGCCATAACTACTAGGTCTGTTTTACTGTTCAAAAAAAAAAAAAAAAAAAGAAGAGGAGCAGACGTTTGGAGGCAGAACTAACAAAAGGAATGTGGTTAAATCAAATGCTGCTTGACAGCCAGTCAAACTAATGTCCCTTTACGAGACATAAATAGGCTGCAGCTGACACCGAAATGTGTCAGGTTATAACACAGTCAAGTTAATCAGCCTCTCAACCGGCAAACACAAACAGCATATATTCATGTCTTTTTATAGATAAAGTAAATTTACCATTTGGTATATTTACTCTTTCAGTTCCTCTTCCATCACATTAAGGATTGAGAAGGGCTGCAGAGTGAACACGACTAAAAACAGATTTATTTGATGTGCGGAGTTAAATGTTTAGGAAAAACATAACTGTGGCGACCTCATATGTAGGTGAGCAACACAAAAAAATAAAAATAAAAAATCTTTGAAACTACTCGCCAGGGATTTCTGTTGTCAGAGGTGATGTGTGACAAAAGTGTCTGTTAGATGTATAATTACTTGTCAGTGTGAAATATTTCTATAGTTAGTTGAAAGCAGAAGCCAAATTTTGCTGTAAACTATAAACCTTCCAGACATGTTTGCTTGTTTGTTACAAAATAAAAGATAATTGGAATCAAGTTTTCTTTTTTTCCCCCCACTGGTATTTGGTGTTAGAGTTAAGTCACATAAAAACTTAAAACAATCAGCATCCATTTTAGTGTTGCAGATTTAATTCAAGTGGAGTTGTAAATAATTGTATATGATAGCAGTGCTGGGGAAAGAGCAGGATAATATCAGCCAATTTCTATCTGTATTTTGGACTTGCTTTATTTACTGGATTTTAATGGCTTGTGGACAATGTCAGCACTGTGTAATAGGATATGTCTGCCTTTTACAAAAAATAGAAATAAAACTTTCTGACTGTTTGTGTTCCTCTTGGGTTGGCAGTGACAATAATGCCAGAAACACACGTCAGGTTTGTTTCTTGCTTCTCAGAATTAATTTATATCACTTTTTAAAGGCTCTATACGGGTGGGGAGAAAATAATATCACTGCTCATCTTTAAAGGAGTCATAAGAGTTTTTAACATTTTATTTTAAACTACTAATTGCAGCTTCACAGTAGCTGCGTTTGCATTGACCACATAATTGTTCAATTATGTGGTCAATGCAAATATGTCAATTTGACATATGGAAAATGGAAACTCGCAGATTTCAAAAAAACTTTTGCTTTTTGACAAGGTTTTGGTGCTACAATAAGGTGTCTTTTTTTTTTTTTTGGCTGTACAGAAATTGGTTTATTTCCCAGAACTACAATGGAAACACATTTTTTTATCAACACATGAAAAACAACCAGATTTTACAACTGGCGCAAACCAAGAAGAAGATGAAATGAAGTGGTTGGGGGATCATGGACGGCATATCATCTGAATACGATTTTAATAGAGTTTCTTATTTAATAGAAACACAGAAATTGTGTTTTTTCGACATTACTGGAACTATAAAGTTTTCAGCACATTTGTAATGGAAACACAGCCAGTGTAAACATGATGCTGATTGTAATTTAAACTCTGTTTGCATCCTCAGGATCAGGACACCCTGAAGCTTTTAGGTCTGTTACAAACTACTCTGTACCGTTTTCTCGCCGTCACAAAGGAGGCAATCCTTCTCAACCAAAGGCATCTCTTTAGATGATTATAGTACAGTGTCACAGTGTAAGCGCTGTGCTTTTGCAGCTCTAAACATTATACAACATGTACCTCCGTCTAGGTGAAATATTTTCCAAATTTGCACAAATAGACATTTTGTTGGAGTTTATTATCAATCTACATAAGTAATTAATTTGAGTTGTTAACGCTCAGGATCTGCTGATGTAATGGAACTGATCCACAGTGGAGTTGCTCACAAACAATGTCCAGAATAAAGGACAGTTTCAAGAAAATAAGTGCCTACAAGAATAATCTGGACCTCAAAATTTAAACGTGCTTCCAGTCAATACTTTTGAAAATCTTTTTCTGCCATTACAGATAAAACCTTTGGGGTATGTGTCAACACACCATGCACATGTGGACGGAAATGCTTGGTCTTTCACAAATAAACACATTCAAACTAGTTTATGAGACTACATTTTCTAGACTTGTCACTTGAACTTAGGTCTGGACTTTGCGCCATTCAAACACGTGAATATGCTTTTATCTAAACCATTCCAACATGACAAAATGCTAAGAAGTTCAGACAGTATGAATACTTTCTCAAGGCATTGTACATTCAACCACTGCTAAAAAAAACAAACAAAAAAAACAATTTTTTTTGAAGTGTTAAAAGACTGATATTTTGTTTCAGATCAGCTCTGAAACAAAATGTTTCCAAATATTCATGTTTGTGACTAGAACATGCTAAAACAAAGATGTAAATTTGTATGACTACTGCGATAAAGGACAATCCTTTAGACTTAGTGTAACATGGATGTCTAGCATCCTCCATAACATCAAACTTTCTCGTAACTTAGATATAATTTGCTTGATCAGGTGAACGTCAACGAGCTGAAACTCATCGACATTGGTCGGACATTTCTATGGTTCAAAGAACCAATCCCCCCCACTCAGCAGGATCTAGGTAAGAACTGTGACTCTTCAAGGATGTAATCACACACTGCTTATATGAACACAGGTCAGGTGTGAAAGTAAGCGAGGTGAAGACTCGTCTCTAAAAGCTAATAGCCTCTGCCAGCTGAGATCAGTTCAAGGAACACCGTTCTTACAGTAAGCGGCGGAAAAAGGAGAGCAATTGTTTGTGGTGTTGGTCCATCAAGTGGAAGTAACTACTGTATTTAAGGTCAGATTGCTTGAGAATGTTAGTAATTATTAAACAGGCCTCCCGCCGATGACTGAGTGGCTTTTTATTGGAATGCTACTTAAAAAATGTTGTTGTTTTTTTTCTTCTTCTTCTTGCATTTGGAATGTTTTTACCGGTTACTATGAGTTTTTGTTGTTAAAAAAACCTAATATATATATATATATGTATTATCCCCCCACCCCAGTCTTTGCATTTCTTTCCCAGTGAGAGTTTAGTAGGGGTAAGTCTAGGAGGGAGAGAATCAACGCTGAGGGCTTCGGTTGTTTATCTGACGTCGTTTTTCATTTTCAGGCAACAATGAGGACAATTTGTCAGCTGGGGCACGTCTATTCAAACCACTGGAGTTCTCCTTTTTTTGTTTTAAGTAGAGCTTTTTCATCTGGAAATTATTTGAAATTGGGGACAATTTTGATAATTCATAGTTTTCATCAAGACTTTATGGGCATTTGCAAAAAAGACAAGAAGTGCCCTTTATTTTATTTTAAGAATATGCATATATAGAGAAAGTTTTACATCTTTTTTAATCTCAAACACTTCCTTAGACACATATAGTGTGTCTGAAAATAAAAGTTTAGTGATTGGTCAATGAACAATAACTGAAATTATGAAAAGACATTTAAGAATTTGGCATTAAATGAAGGCTTATAAGACTAACTAGGCATCTTGGACTGGGTCTAAAGAAACTTTACAGCTTAATTGTAGAAGTTCTGGTATTTATTTTAACATAAGGGAAAGACATAAAATCCAAAACAAGTTTTAGCAACAAAATTGAGCTTTTATCTTACTCAAGGAAGCAACTAGTCTTCTGTAGGTGTGTATTTCTGATTGGCTGTCTCTCTACAAGGCTGACAGAGAAATTGCAGCTCAAAAAGCTTTTCACTCTTTTTTCTTTTTAACTCAGACAGGCAGCCTATCAGTTCTGGCCAAGGTTATTGAACTGTCGAGTTGGACACAAAGGGAAAAGTGCTAAAAATAATACCAAGGGGATGGTAAAAGCTGTAATTTTGCAAAATTTTACACAAAAATAAACATGTAGTTTAGTGAATGATGGAAATAAAGGCATAAAAAAAAAATCTGAAAGGATGATCAGTCCTTTCTCACGAACGGTGAACATCCAATCAAAGGTTTAATTTGGAGTAGCGGAGTTTTTGTCTGCTTTTGACAGACAATAAAAAATGGATTAAAAATAGACATGGGGAATATTACAAATAACACAAACCAGAAAAACGACTATATGCTAGCAGGCATATTATCAGAAAACAACAGCTGATAGTCAAAACAGGCTATTTTTGATTCATAGTTGCAGTAAAGTTGTTCAGAAAACCTCTCACCCCAAAAAATGTTTTTGAAAGGTGAAAGGTTAAGCATCGTCTGTGTCCATTTGAAAAACATTCAAAATGGACACAAGTGTTGTCATGAAGTGTAATTCGGTAAAAGACACTTTTAATGCATATTTGCATTAAAGGTCCATTAAAAGTGCCATCTTTGTATTATTTGGTAAATAATGACACTGTAATGCAAATATGACACTTTTAATTGACTTGTAATGCAACTTTTAAAGCAGATTTTCATTAAAAGTGTCATTATTTACCAATGGACTCTTCATGACAGCAGTCATAAACAGTCATAAAGACTTCTTCATGTTAACAGGTGTATTATTTATGACAGTGTCATGTCAGTTTTATACATACCCCTTCAAATAAAGTGTTTCCTTACAAGGTTTTAACACAACTTTGACTTATTTATTTTATTTTTATTTGGATCAAACACAAAATTAGGACAGATTCCTTTTTCAGAAATGTTCACTGGGCATTTCATTGAGCTGTCAAATGAACCAAGCACTCTGCACTGGAATGAATGGTGTGCATGTCTGAAAAGAGCTTTCATGATGTGTCACTGCTGTCCAATGGCTTAATCAACTTCAAGACAAGACAGGAAAAAAACAAAAAAAACATTTAAATTGGCTTTCCTGAATTGAAAAATAATGACCACCTTCTTCAAAAATCCTTTTTAGGGGTAATAGCAGGCAAATACAGCAATCAGTTAGACGTCCATTGAACCGGACAGTGTTTGCTGCGGTTATCACTGTGATCTGTAATTTCACTGGGGACGATGGAGTGAAAACGAAACTGCAACACATCCATACTCTGTTTTTGATTTGGTGATCTCCGTTTGAGGTGAATGTGATTTCCAGTGATAGCAGCTATGCTTTAGATGACAAACACAAGGGGAGGAAAGCCACGCATCGCACGAACGTCATTATGTTTCTGCCAAACAACTGACATAGGAGCCTTTTAGTCAGATTGACAGCTTGGTTGAAGCCTTTCATTGAGATGATTAGTCTTCTCCCAGTAGTCTCTCTGACCTTGACAATAAATCTCAGACACAGACATTAACATTTATCAAATGTGTGCATGACCAAGAAATGGGTGTGCCATCATTTTCCTACTGTTTGATTTATCTGTTTTGATGTGATTAATATGCAAAATCCCACACCAGGTTTTGAATTCTGCACTCAACTTGAAGTGCAGCAGAAGTAATGGGCCTGAAGGCTATAAGCCCCTAGTAGTGCAACAATATGCTTAGCAATGCAAATTGACCATTTTATGCTAAAAAAAAAAAAAAAGCAGAGGAAAACCCAAAGCTGTAAATCTTTAATGAAATCCACAACAAGGTTCAAAAGGTGTTCAACATGATGCGTGAGATTGAGCACAATTTCAGCTGAACGGAGCATTGCTGGTAGTAAATCAGACTCGTTTCCGCTGAGTTTGGACTCCACCAAGGTTGTCCTTTTTCACCAGTTCTGTTCATAACTTTTATAGACGCAATTTAAGCGAAGGGATTGAGAGGATTGCGTCTCTGTTCTTTGCAGATGATGCTGTCCTATAACTTAATCAGATCTGGATCTCTAGCCTTAACTAGAGCGGTTCACGGCCGAGTGTGTAGAGCCAGGATGAGGGTCTGAAATCATGTTCTTGAGTAGAGTGCCTTCTCCAGGTGAGGGAAGAGGTCCTGCCCCAAGCGGAGGAGTTCAAGTATCTTTGAGTCTGTTTCACGAATTAGGGAAAAATTGAGAGGGTGATCAATTGGGAATTGGTGTTGGGTTTGCAGTGAAGCAGATTCTTTACCGGTCTGTTGTGGTGAAGTCAAAAGCCAAGGCGCTTGAGTTACCGGTCAATCTACGTTCCTACCCTCATCTATCGTCAAAGGTTTGGGGTATTGACCAAAAAAGATTGAGATCACAGATACAAGCAACAAAAGTGAGATTGCTTCGTAGGATGTCTGGGCTCGGTCATCTGGGAGGGACTCGGAGTAGAGCTGCAGTTTCTCCATGTTGAGAGGAGCCAGCTGGGATGGCTCGGGCATCTGGTAAGGATGTCTCATGCTGCAGTGTTCCAGACACGTCCCACCGGAAGGACGAGGAAGAAGCAGACCCAAGACATGCTTGTGGGACTAATATTTCCTGGGTGGCCTCGGAACACCTCAGGATTTCCCCAGAGGAGTTGGCCCAAGTGGCTGGGGAGACGGAAGTCTGGGGATATTTGATTAGGATGCTAACTCCAAAAGAAATAAAAGATAATGGATGGATGGATTGAGTGAGCTCAATTTGAAGCCATCTATTAAGGCTCTTCTAATATCTGTTAGTCACAGTTGCCAAGTGCATAGTCAAAGTAAGTAATTATGCAAGCTCTTTATTTTTCCACAAAACTACATTTCAGGTCTTGTAGGTCACTTTAAAATTTGACAGAGGCATATTTTTTATTCATCCATTTTGCAAATTTTATGAAACTCGTACATTAATCTACACCAGCGTGTGGTAATGAGCCCCACTGAGCTCGGCTTGTTCTTGAAAACTAAAACGAAACATGCAGTGTGTGTTTGCATCTTTGAATTTCAGTTATATCCGATTGTAGTCGCGCCTTGTGTAAGAATTTTTCCAACAGTATTTTTGCAATTAAAACAGCTGCCCTCATGTCCTCCACACACACAGAGGACTGAGCCTCCTCACCTCTATCGCTCATCTCCACCCTGAAGTGAGGCAGGGGAGACACAGATCAGCCCCGTCCACCCACCGCCCATGCTGATTGTGTTTTCTCCTTTTAAATCTTGCAAGACTAACTCATTCCTTTCTCTGGCACTGCTGACCCTAAATCATTCGCTTTCCCCACTCCAGAGCGCAGCAGTAATCACCCTTATCCTCATCCTCCTCCGAATCCTCACACTTTACCGAGTCACGCTTCACCGTCACAGCTCAGCTCTACCTCTCTCTTCAGGTCAACCGTTGTGGTAGTAACACAAATGCCAAGTAGCACAATCCTGTTGTTTACAGTTTGTCTCCTAATGGACCATGTCACTTTAAAATGTTGTTCCATGAGTACAAAGATAAATAAATAATTTCCTGCTTCAGATAAGAGACTTGATACATACAGCCAAGTTTGTATTTCCACATCAGAACATAAAATTGAGGCTCGATAAAGCTATTTGCTTCAGAGCAGTTGATGCTTTGGAGCAAATAGGTGAGTGTTAACACATTCCAAGGAGGAAATTCATCAACGTTGACCTTAGAAAAACAATTGTTGCGCCGGATGTGTCTGAAAAGGGGTTATAAATCCATTTATGAACAATTTAAAGTGTGTATTTCTGCACTTAGATTATCCACAAGTGGAAAACATTTGGAACACCAATCTTCCCTGGAGTGGATGTCGTGGCAAACGTCAAAATACACTTTCAAGGTCAAAACTGTCTTGCTCAGAGAAATTGCTGGATAAAATCAGCTCCAATTGACAGACTACAAGCCTCAGCATAGTAAACATTCAGCAGAGAGAATTAAGAAAAAAAAGAATCCAAAAGTAAAGCTTCTCGAAAAGGTTGATGGAAGCAACTAGGGATTTTTGTCTATTTTCAGATTATTAATTGTGGATTTCTCCTAATTATTTGTGGAAAATCGGGCTATTTGGAAGCTTTTATCATAAGCTCATCTGAAATATTTGAAAGAAAATGCGGTATTGGAAGCTGAAATACCATGGCGTTTACAACGGAACAAATGCAGGAGCACCATTTATTTTCCTCTGCACTGATTGGTGGTACGCCCAAGAGCGGAAATAAGGAAGACTAGCTTCTGCAGTAGAGGAAAAACAGTTTCCACTCTGAGTATTAATGCATATTAAAGTAGATGTATTGCTTGAACTAATAAAATAGGTAGCTATAGGCGTTTTTAGAGGTGGTCTCTAGAGTTTGTAGATATTGGTGATCTTAAACTCTGCGAATGATCAAAGCTTCTTCCCCTAAATCAAATGTGATGCATCAACTTCAGTTAGTCCATTTCACGGAACCACAAGAGTGAGGGAACAACAACTCTTCTTTATGCCAACATGTAGGAGGCAATCTGTTGGTAGCTATGACTTGTACCAAACAGGGCAAAGAAGCCCATGATCCCAAAAACCACAACACAATGGCTTAAAACAAAGGAATGTTGCAATACAGGAGTCAAATTTGAGACTTTGACTTAAATAAAATGCAGTGTGACCCGTTGGAGAACTGTTACATGTAGTATTTAGAAATAATTGTGAATAATGCTTAATCTTAAGAATGATTTCTATGAGGAGTCAGAGGGCAAAATCTCTTTTGCCGTCTGAGTGATTAATTTTAATCAACTAAATAATTAAACATAAATGAACCCAGAATGTAGATGAATCACATTTAAAGCACAGAGAAGAAAATTGGTTGCGGTGTATTGATCAACACATTCAAGACTTTCACAGTTTCTCGGTGGAAAACTTTCAGTAGAAGGACGATGTTCGACTTGGGGATTGTCGACTGGGTTTTTATTGATATGCAAATGACGTGTCGAGAGTATTGATCTGAAAAGCGTGAAATGTTTTATCTAGACGACAAGATTAAAAACCTCTTTGCAGTGACAAAGCTGACGGGGATGATTGATTGCATCCGTTCTGGTTGTGAAACGCGGATTTGAAAACTAAAACATTTAAAGCTTTCTAAGCCACACTAGCAGCACCATTATAATTAGATTCCATCCATGAATTCATACTTTTTTGGATGCATTTTTTTTTTTTGGGACTTGATAAATAAATGCAAAGATCCAGCTGTTAGTTTCCAGGTCATCTGCCACCCTACGAGTGTGTACGTGCTCTGCTACATAAATGCGCCAGACCAAGCACGCGTCCCTGTTCCCGCCTGTCATCGGTCATCAGCCGTGTTGTTGTTGGAAACAGCCTCCCAAAGCAGTCTTCAGAACGTCATTCTGCTAATTAACAACAAACAGTGTGACACCCAGTGATTTATTACCATTGTCCCTCAGCTACAAATCTGCCCAGCGCCGGGGTGCCGGGCGCTCGCAGGGAGACTGCCGTTACCTCAACGCCAACAACGGAAAGAACTTCATCATTTCCACCGCTAACCAACTCCCCAAACTATCTTACTTCATGTTTTTTTTCTCTCTCTCTGTGTCTCTCTCTTCAGATCTAATCAAAATGAATTATGATGGAGGGAGAATTAATTCTCAAGCATGCCTCGATGTATTTCTTAATCCAATTTGGCTTCTTCAGGTTTTGCCTGCCTCTCTGCTCCATTATGTAACCCAGGATATTTAAAGTTTGTCTAACTCCAGACTTTCTTTGAGGTTTGTACAAAGCGCTCCACAAAAATGTTCATGATTTTTCTGTTGTTCTTTGTAGTAGGTTGAGAATGTATTTGAAAGTAGAGCAGAATTCTGAAATGGAAGGGAAAAAAGAAAAAGGACTCCTGGTTTTTAAAATTGAAATGTGGTGTTCATTTGTATTCAGTCCCGCCGTCTGACTTAATGATTTGCTGAATTAATTTCTGCAGTATGTTTCCACCACATCTAGAGGCTGAAATTGTTTCCCATTTTCCTTTTCCAAAACTGCTCTGACTGGATGCAGAGTGTCTGTAAACAGACATTTCTGAGCCTTGCCACACACTGGCTTTATGCTTTATCGCCCTAATGGAGGGAAATCTTGCCACCCCTGCTATCAAAGGTAAGGTGCTTTTCAGGTTTGTCAGTTTCAAGGAAAATAATAAAGAAAGTGTTTGGGAAAGAGTGATGTGATGAAAACAAAGCTGCTGCTTGGGAGCCAGTTAATCTGCTGGTTTTAAAGGGAAGGGAAATGCTGTGATCAAACACTAATATTAAAGTTTGTATCTTTATTGTCATCAGTGAATCACAACCTAAAGCAGGTGGGTAACAACTTGTTGACCAGATGTTGGAAGTATAATAAAAAACATTAGTGGCTTCATTTCTGATATTTGTCTTATGCTGAGAATATATGCTAATGAAGAAAAGTTATTTGCAAACTTGAAGTGGCCATTTTTTAAGCGGATGTTTCTACAGTAGAGTCCAAACCCTGATTGGCTAGGTAGAAATCACTCATCTGTCAACCGTTTTAAAAAGTTTAACAAGAATATAAGTTCTTAATGGTACCATCCTTTGTTTCAAGGCCAATTAAAGCAACATTATTTGTGAATGATAATTTATTTTTATTTATTTGTTGCTTGTTTGCTTGGGTTTTTGTTTGTTACATTTCCATACATCAGTTGTTACAGATTTCTATACTCTCACTCTTCTGCAATAACAGTAGTGGGAAATAACCCGTTCTAGCTGACTGTCCTAAAAACAACAAAAACTAGAACCTTCAATGCACTTTACATCTGGTGTTAAATTTTCATATATAAATGAAACTATTTTTTCATTTAAAAAATTTCACTTTAACAGAAACATCTTGTAGCCACAGCAGTTTTTACCTCAAGCCAATCATCAAGTCTTTTCATATTTCTAGCAAGCTGTCATACATGTTGCATAATTGACACATTTTTCATTCCTGTAATGAGACCTTAGCTATCAGAAGATAATTTAGCTGGAAGTCGCTCAAGAGTAATTGTGACGAACAATGTTCTTGTCATTTTTAAACCAATTGTACACTTTTTGTAATGGTAATGGGAGTATAAAACCACAGTAAAGAGCATTTATCTTTTACTTTGTGGAAAGGTTATACTGTAACTGGAAAGTAAAATGTAAAAATATTCAAAACCCATTTTCTCGTTCTTTTTTCATGCTTGCAGGAGACTGGGGACTATCACGAGACAAAAACAAGCTCTTGTTAAGTTCTGAAAGAGGAGCTTATTTTTGATGAGGAAGGAAAAAAAACATGATAAGCATAAAATATTCTCAAGTTCAATCACAAAACTAAGAGAAGCTTCTCTAATTGTCCACTTATCATCCTTTTCCAATTAAACACTTCCAAACAGCCACTAATTTGCCTTAATAGTATTAAGTACGCAATCAGAAATATTAGAAACAATCATTCAAGTAAATCAACAACCAAATACCACTTCACAAAAGACAAACTGAATGCGAACATGTGCATTGGCTCTTGGAAAGGGTTTGTTGTTACACGTTTTATGTTACAATCACCAACTCAATCAGCAGTTGAGCAGCAACCCTCTGATGATCAGAGCCTTAAAATGAAAGTGGACAACAGTTCAGGGCGCAGCAGAAGTCTTTAATGTCATTTCTCATTTAGTCGTCTCACCTGAAATGTCAAAACCATCAGCAAGTTCTCAATCAATCTCAGGTTCATATAGCTTAAGGTTGTTTCCTTTAGAAACAAAATAAAGTGATTCTATGTAAAGAATCTGTTTTGTAAGAAAAAAAAAAAACTTAAAGGAAACATGCAGCTATGCCTAAAATAAATCCCTTTAAGGTTTTTTTTTTTTTTTTGACAGCTTCCATCTATTACGGTTATTCAACTGGCAGAGGCACTGATTGCTGGAATTATGTGCGGTACAGAAGCTAATGGTCCTTTACAAGATATAAATGATGCCAGTACAAACTTTATGAGCTCTGGATATCCTTACAGACAGGTCAGGTAGTTTTTAAAGCATACCTGGATGAAAGAAAAAAATAGGAAAGAGTAAAAGAAGGTGAGGTAAAAAAAAAAAAAAAAAAAAAAGACAGAGGGAGGAATTGCAAGAAAAGGCAAATAGGTTAAACGAAGGAACTGGGTGTACTGGGAGTTAAAGGACGAAATTAATGTGAAGCGAAGATAACGGAAAATGGTTCTGCATCAGGTGTTGACGAGATCTGAATGACAAGATCCCAGTCATGATCTGAGGAGGACTATGTGCGGCACGCAACAAGCCACTTGAATATTATCACAAGAATTTGAATACGGAAATGCTAAAGATGGAGCCGCACGGAGAGAGGTGGGTATGAGAAACGGCCTCGGACAAAGTCAGTCACTGTGCTGATTAACCGTCTGACAAAACATCCAATATACCAGCACCACAAATTATTTCAGCCAGGCATGAATATCCAGTAATTACTGACCGTGAGGACAAAGCGGTACATTTATCTTTTGAAGGGAGCAGCAGCTGGACAAAGACTGGCCCACTGCTGGTTCTGAAGGGCCATTTGTCCCATTTGGGGTCATGTTTTGTTCCAAGAAAGAAAAAAAACTTTTTTTTCCAGCCTTTTATTGTCCCATTTCCTCCATTTTGAGTCCAGAGTAAACATTTTTGATTCAACAAAGGCTTGAGAACCTTGGGTTTTCTTAACTACTGGCTTAATTCACCATTGGTAAATGTTACCATTGGTACTTGGCAACCGTTGCGTTGTTGAGTAATATGTTCTGTAATGCTGTATTTTGCAATTCAGCTCAGGCTTATTTAAATAGAAAATGTCATCAAGGGATCATACAAGACTAACAGGTCAAACTCAAAAATAACAAGAAAATACTAGAAGCTTGTTGAAATGGTGGTTTTATTTATTAAGGGGAAAACCAAAACCAATCTGGCCTTGTATCAGGAGTTAATTGTGATACTTTTTTTTTTTTTCTTCCAAAAGCTAAATACAATTTGACCAGTCAAAACTGGGTCTTATTACTGCTAAACCTGTGGAAACCATTTAAATTAAATCTGCATGAGAACAATGAAGTGGATGAAAAGACTTCAAAAAGCAACACATCAAGCCCCAATTACAGAAATGTCAGAACAAAATCACCGACATCCATCGCCCCGGCCTGGAAAGCCAGTGACAGTCATGATCTACAAATTGAGAAAACAAGAAGCAGTAGTGAAGCTTCCCACAAGACTCACTCCAAGAGTTCAACGATGGCTCATCTAGTAGGTTGCAAAAAACTCTGACCGATTTCTCAACCGTTGAAGGCCATAAAGCCAGTTTTTATGATTTAACAATAAAAAAAAAGACACTTAGGCCAAAAAAGGTCTTCAAGGGACAATTCTAAAACAAAGCAGTCAGTCTAAAAAAAAAAACAACATATTTTGGGCAAACAGTCTGTGGACTGATGATACAAAGTGGAACTTACTTCATAAAGCCAGCTTATAAAAGTTGGCCCCTAAAAGAGTCAAGCCTTGGTACATCGAGTCATTACCTTGGTAGCAATCCTTTCTGCTGAGCAAGCGTACATAAAACTTTAAGCCAATCCATCCATTTGGGAAAAGTTTCTCCTTAATTTAAATTTGTAATTATTTCAGCTAATTATGTAAATTCATGTTGAGGCAGAACAAGCTGTGAGTAATGTAATTAAAGTATTTTTCATGCATGACAAAGAAAAAAAAGAGGACATGCTAAGTTTAGCAAAAAATGGAGCAAAAAGTAGGGAAATCTTGGTTAGGGGGGATGTAATGGTAGACTGCTTCTCCACAGCGGCTAATTAGATAATATACATGTTTGCTCGGCAGACGCAGGTGTTGCAAATGACAGAGTTGCCTTCGGGGTCATGGACACTGGCGCACTGGCAATACCTACAGGTACACCCATGGCATAGGTAGGATGTTGCTAATTATTATTATCTACACCTGCAGTTGTTTGTCGGAGTGGGCTTCCGCTGGAATTCTGCTGCGTCTCATCTGACTTAAAAGTCGGAACCATGAGAATGAAATGCCATCCAAGTGAACTATTTTCTGGTTGCCAGTCGGAAAAGCGAGAATTTGCCAATTGTATGGCTCGGTGATCAGGCTGTTATCAGTACTGGGAACGGACAATGTGTTTCTCGTCCCTTTATTCAGTCAGACACCGCTCAGAACCTTTTCACTATCTAATCTCTACAATTGTGTTCATTGAGATGAAAAACCCTCAAAGGAATCAGCCTCAGTCATTTACAGAGCGGCTTCTGGCCGTCTGGCCATCAAACCTTCAGAAGTGAAGCGGTCATTGCAGAACCAAATAAGGTGCGTAAGTGATCAATATAGAAGACTATGAATAAAATTAAATATGTTCTATAAGTGTGACTCCTAGTGAAGAGACAATTTTTTCTACATTTTCTAAGTCCAGCGTTGCTCCAATAGTGAATAACTGCAAGTATAATTATGCTTTGCTGTGTTTTGTTTGTCAACAACAGTAAAATAATTCTGGAGGCTCTTTTTTTCTCGCTCTCGGCTGCTACTCAGCGTCGAGTACGAGGAGAGGTGGACAGAAGAGAGACTAAAACGCTGAGATGATTGAAGTTGTGATAAAATTAAGGTCAAGATCAAGACTCCAAACCTCAGACATTAAGATTTTAAAATCCTTATGTCTTTTGAGTTTCTCGAATGCTCCTTATTAGCAGGAACTCTGGCACTTTGAAAGAACAGGTTGCATCATGCTGATGTTGGCAGTTTTAAAAAAATAATACAATTCGAGAGCCACGATAGGCATGAAATTATCATAACACACAGCTGCAATATTTGACGTTTTTTTACATCATTCAAATTTTTTTCCAGCCTCGATGCCAGTCATCGTCCCTTAATACTTTACATAAACACATCTGATTTCTGATGCAAAAAGGAAAAATGTCGACTTAATTAGACCAAAAATGTAAGGAAATACAGCCTTGATGGTTTTGATTGAGTGCTACTGTCACAATACAGATAGTCTTTGCCAGAAGGCGATTCGTATAAAACAATAAAATATGCAGTTTGCAATTAAAACCGGCCACATCCTCTGATGTGATTTGGGTGACAGGCGGCAAGAATGTGTCAGACGCAGAAGAGTGATAACGGGCAGAAGGAGATGAGCGAGAACAGAGAGCAACAGTGATCGACAGAGAAAGAAAACAGGCGCAGCTACATTCTCATACGTTCGCTGGCCATCGTTGCCTGGCAACTGTTTGACCCTGATGTGGATATTATGTAAGAGCAAAATTATCCACAGCACATTGGTAAGGCCATCTATGCCTCATGTATGGTCTCATTAGAAGTGATCGTGTGGCGAGTGAGAGGTGAGAAGACGGAGACGAGGTGTGACAGAAAACCATCTCTCAGCAGAGACTATTGATCCAATTAGGAGCCAAATGGCATTCTCTACTCTGAGACTTCTCAGGAATCAATAACCCTCTGTCTTACAGTCTCTGTTTACTTGGGAAAGAAAAAGTTACACATTGAAGTTTAATATGGTAACTTCCAAGAAAGGGGTGTCCAATACGCAGCCTGGGAGCCATTTGCAGCACTCAGGAGGATTTTTTTTTTCACCACAAAGCAAAAACATAAGGGGACATTTTTACTGATAAAAACAAGTTAAAGATCCATACAAAGTAAAATAACCTTAAAATGGGAAATGTCATGAAGAACCTTCAGAATTATTTTACTGCTCTAGAATTAAAAAAAGGGATTAACCCGATTTGCTTTCATTTTGATTTGATGGCAATTAGGAGCAAAGAGATCCAGCAACTTTTAGTCAAATACATACATGGGTAAAAATTCACTGTCACTTGTTTCATACATTACATGAAAAATACGATTTAGCTAAACCATCCTTATTTATAACATCCTTAATAAGGATGTTGTATCATTTTAGGGTTATGGTCTTATATTTTAGAGCTAAAATTATTGAAAAATATTTTCTGTAAACAAATGAGATTGTTTTATCAAACAGTTGTGTAATAAGTTTATTATTCAGCATGTAAAAATGTTACATTTTACTTTTAATAGAATTGTTTTTGTGGAGATTCTGGTGTGTGTGAGTGTTTTCTAATTAGTTTACATAAATGTAACGCATGGAATGAGACTTTAATCTGAATATATCTGAACTTCCTTTATAGCCTCTAGAGATGACTTGCTATAGAGCTTGCTTGTACTAAGTCACTATGTAAAGAAACTAAAGTCATTATAAAGAAATAATCTAAAGCACAGTAAAACTGTATGAAAA
Organism: Alfaro cultratus; assembly: GCA_903066825.1. Lineage (NCBI taxonomy): Eukaryota > Metazoa > Chordata > Actinopteri > Cyprinodontiformes > Poeciliidae > Alfaro > Alfaro cultratus. The sequence goes on from CAEFZX010010442.1 coordinate 81,582, forward strand.
CAAACAGAAAGTTACATTTTGCTGCTTTGTGCAAGAAAACACGTTCAGGACTTAGCTGTCCGTACAATGTTTTTGCACCTGGTCCTTGAATTCTGTCTTTTGTAGAAACCCAATAGAGCAAAAGAGAAAATGTGTCTTCAGCTTTACCTTGTATAAACTCAGGCAGTACTGAGCAACAGTTTTTTGAGGGGGAGTGGAGCCACGTTCCTAAAGGTGAGTGAGAGTTGTTCTTTTGCTGGTCTGCGATAACAAAATGGCCAGGGGCATTTCATAGAAATAGTCAGAGTAAGGTCGAGTCAGTTTGGTCACAAACTACTCACAGAGCAAAGATGTGAAAGCCTACAAGGCATGACAAAATGCTCCGACACCAGGCTGGACTGTGACTCTCCAACTCAACCAGAATCACACATGCTTCATAAAGTCTGGGGGAGCTTTTATATTTGATTAGATCTTAACTGTGCTGTGCTTATTTTGATAAATCTGTACAGCAGCTATGGAGACAGCAGAGTGATTGGAGCGTTTGACGAATGGTCACGATCTAAAGAGTGTTTCCAGTTTGTTTCAATTCCCTCGCATCTATTTCCTTCCTGCGGACTCCACATTTCTATACAGGAGGGAAATGAAATTGTCTGTGAGCTTCGACACATGAAGACAGCAAACTGCCAAACATCATGTGGGACGGCTGCCCACCGCGCCTAAAGCCTGTAGTAAACACCAACACCAGACTCCCTCGGCACATTTCAATGGGTCATTAGAGGAGAGTTATCTTCCAGCAGCGATGCACAAGTGCTCATTTTCCTACCTGCCTGTCCATCTGCCTCTGTTTTTCTCTCAGTCTAACACCATAACTCTGTTTTCAGACACATTTAAGACGTAGCCGAGAGAAAACAAGACTCCAATTAGAAGTGAAGCTGTTTTTGCTGTTTGTTTGCTGTCAGGTAATGTTTTGCATGCTCTTAGCTTCCTTCGCAAATGTCACAGAAAGAAAAACTGTCAAGTTTAGGAATTATAATGACATGGAACGGTATTCACGCAGTTTCAACTTCATTTTTATCAAACTGACTTTGTGTTTTGGCCATTATAGATGCAAGTCTTTTGGAGGATGTCTGAATCACACCCATTTGTCGAGTGCAGAACTTATACTTGTCTTTTCAACACATTCTGTATGGAAAACCATGTATGCTATTCCTCCATCCTCACAATTAAGCAGGACTTTTATGCAGCTTTTATGCTCTACTAATCAAAAATAAACTTCCAGAAAACCACAAAACTGCTGAAACGCTGAGTTCCTTTAATTCAAGACTAAAAACTTCATTTGTCTAGAGCTGGTTTTGAATAATAAGCAAACAGATTTATTCTAGTCTGGATTGCCACTTTCCATTACTTCTCTTTGTTTTGCCACTGCAATATAATGCCTTAATTTTTTCTTTATTGTATTATATGTTTATCATAAATCTCTATAAACTGCCTTGTTGTTGAAATAGGCTGTAGAAATAAACTTGACTTGTACTGGTACATAAAAAAAAATCCCATTAAAATGTATTGAAACTTATGTAATGTTTACAAATGTGTAAACATTGAAGTAGCATGAGTACATGCACTGTTGATCCGAACTGCTAATATAATAATCATTTGGCATGTGGATTAAACAGATAGATTGTGAATTATGAGTGGCTCACCAAAATTTAAAAATGACCCAATTTTGTATGCATCCAACGTTGTTTGTACTGGCATCAACTGTGGTCCTGCAGGTACCGGAGAATAAATATATGTATTCAAGTTGTAATTGTGACAGATGGTGCAAGAGAAAGCAGACTATATCTTGCCAAGACTGCTACAAAATATAGTTTACCCCATGCAGTGAACACGTCATATTTTAGTGTTCAAGTCCAAACACTGATGTAGTAATACATCTATCCAAGAGAGATTTCAAACATCAACATGCTGCATTTTCACTTTTATTATTATTGATTTGAGGCCCTGGAACTTACCCAGAAGAAGATGTCATGTTGAAAAATGAGTTGAGACTAGAGACGCTTGTCTCCATTTCCTGTCTCCGCCAAGATCTAACCTGCACCTGTGGTCTCTTGAAATGGACTGAGGCTGAAAGAACAGGATTTTGAGATAAATACCCAAATTCAATGTAGAAAGACCACAGACCAGGATTTGAACCCAGGAAACTTTTTACTTTAAGCCAACAGTGCTACCACTGTGCTGCCCACCAAACTCATCAAGTAGAAAGTAACACATATATTGCTTTTTTTTTTTCATTACAAAAACCAATTCAAGCTATTTATTTGCAAGTTTTTAATCTGCTCAAAATTAAACTAATTTGAATGTTTTCATGAAACAAATACATCTTTTTTTAAAAAAAAAGTTAAGAATTAAGAGATGCTATGTCCAATTGTTTTCTACTTCATCTATAGAAAGCATTTTAATTTTATAATCGGAACTAAAAATGTGACGTGGCTAACATATCCATACAAGTCTGCTTTTGAAATTAAGTCACTGGATGTTTGTGATCTTAACGATAAAAGAAAGCTGAAAATTTGCTTAATGAAAGCTTAACACTGTGTTGTACCAAACACTTTCCATTTTAAGAAGATTTGAATTAGTCTGCACATAATTTGAAAATGCTTGCGTCAGTAAAAGCCTTGACCATAAGTCAAATTTCTACTATTATTGAATTGAAGGGTAGAGATGAAGAAAATCATTCTGTGGACCACAAATGGTTCACTGGCCACACTTTGAACACCCCACACCTATGGGATTGCTAGATATTTTCAGAAATACGTCTCAGTTAAAAATCAAAGCTAATTTCATATTTAACAAGTTACCAGCAGGATAATATATTTAATAATGACACCCAAACCCACTCATTAACACCACAGTTGGATCAATAACAATCCCTGTTGTCTAAACTGAGAAGGTTTCCAAAAAACATTGGTAACATATCCAGCTCATGTATCCAAGTCACAAACAGGCTACATTTATAATGAAGATCATTCTAGAGCACATTACTGATGAAAGTTAATTGAAAATGGCCGTACTCATTAATGTAATTCACAACACAAACTCCAATCTTTGGTGATGATAAAAGCTTGAACAATATTAGATACATTCATTTGGCCAATTATGAGAATCAATAAAACTGAAGTTTATTTGCATCTATGAAACAAGTGTGAAAAAAAAAGAAATAATTTCATCAATTACCTTGAGAGAACTGTAATGTGCTTTGTGTTTTATCGTGATTGGCCTGCTCATTATTATTACTTTATTTTAACCATAAAAGTCCCATTTAGATTAAAAATAAAAAATGTGATCTTACAAAGATAACCTGGAGAAATTAATTGAGTGGCTGCCAAACATCTCCCTCTGAGCACAGAAACTATAAAAACATGGAACAACTTCACAGAAATTCTTTCGACTAATTAAATGCTACAGTATCCATTTCCAGACTGACACAAACCTATTAAAACAGAGTGGGGAAATAAAAAACAGCTCCTCTCCTCTCTTTAAAAACCATGCACCAGCCAAAGCTGAAGAAAAGCAAGAAATGAATGACAGCAGAACAACAGGAGAGAGACAGAGAGAGAGTGGAGCATGTGTTGGAGTATTAAAGTAAGCCTGGAGTGTTGACTGTGTTTTTTCCCCTTTGGTCTAAACTCTACGGGGAACAACGGGTCTCTATAGAGCCCTCATAAAACCTTCCTGTTTCTTTCCTCAGAGGCTGAGAAAGCATTAGTATCCCTCATCGTAGAGCAGCAGGCTCGGGTGTAACACACCAGCAGAAGTGGGCGACATGCCAGAAACATGTTCATCTCAGACATAAGCTGATTTTTTTTTTACATTTCAAGCCCGAAAGCCAATCATCGGCCTCATTTTCTGAACGGCTGGCGGAGTCGATGTTAATCTGTGTGTTCAAATACGTCTTTTGAGCGACTGTTTGAAGAGATGTTAGCGTCGGAATCTAATTTGAGCCACATGTCAGTGGGTATTAAGTTGGGATGTCCCAATGCAATCCCAAATCTTTCATATTACGCAGCAGAAGGACATAAATACTCGTTAGTAGTGATAAATCTCCCAACGGAAGTGGTTTTTATGGAACCTACCCTGGTAGCACTTCTTGAAAAGAATGACCTGGTTCCAAATATCTACATAAACAAGAAAAATAACAAAGGGCTCCCATCTGGGACAGATAAAGGTTCCCTCAACAGGTTCAATTAGAGTAGAAAAATGGTAGGTCACAAAAGCTTGAGTTTTAACAGTATATACACAAATACACGAGTTTGCAGACCTAACTTCACAAAAATGTCGACGTTTGAATAATAACGTAATTTAAATCACTGAACGCACCTGTGATGCAGTTCAGAAGACAGTCCAATCTGTGACGTGGGTTGCATTTAAGGAAACTAACTGATTTGATGCCAAGTAATATTGTAAACTTCTTTCACTTACATCTAGATCTGCCAAGACATTTTGTCACCAGGTCTGAACAGACTTTAACCGTAATGGTAATGGAGATACCTTCTACTTTCTAGCATTTAATGAGATGAATACCTTCTTTCAGACAAACACTCAGAATAAACGGTCACATCCAAAATTATACACTTTCTGAAGAGAAACCAGCCAATAAATACAAGCTAAAAAACATATGTGAAAGAAACCAAGAACTCCTTTTTTCAGTCTGATAATGAGCAGTTTTAGACAAACTATTCCAACTGCAATAAATACAAAGCTGGATCTCTTCAGCTTTGAAGTGGCTTAAATAGGTTTGAAGCATTAAAGCCAATAACATGGACATATTTGGGCATAAAGACATGAGCTACTTAAGCAGTACCACTGATTTAAATTTTCTTCTGTCATTTTGCAGTGTTTTTAGAAGAAATACTAAGCAGGAGTAAATTGCCTCCAAAAACATCCATTATAGTTTTCAGGCTAGAAAAATAATCATTACCAGGCAATGCAAAAATAAGACATAGCATCATCTTACTGGTATCTTATTCCAACCAATCAGTGAGTGGGAAGGCATTAGTAACTTTCCACACAGAGGAGATTCTTTACGAGTGAAGGAGGTTTGGTTCTTCAACTGGTATATGAGCATAAATCCAAATATCCAATTAATACGTTTGTTTGACATGTATGAAGAAAGCTGGCTTGTATGTCAATATTCTTTAGACTTAAACAACTCAGAAGAGAACATAGTGCAAGTAACTGAATCAGAGTTTTCTGAACAACAAAACCTAATCTAATTGTGATGGAGAACTTAAAGATTAGTACATGAAGATGGCCAAAGATGTGGTGAGGTAAAGACTCCTGCAACACTTTAAGTACTATAAAACTTTATTTGCAGACCAATGCAAATAAAATAGTTTCCTAGTACTTCAAGTGTTGAGTGTTCACCTTAATGGGCTATAAGAGCAGCACTTTGTTTATAGACTTTGAGATAGATAAAAAAAAAAAAAACAGTAGAAGCTTTCCCAAAGTAGCTACCTGTACTGATGGAGATACTTTAAATGTTGCATGACATCAAGGTGTTTGCTCTTTGGATTTCTGCCTCACTTCTTTCATTATTCATACTAACATGATTTTACTTTTCAGTTTTCAACATGGTTTATTCAAGCAACACATACTAATTCCACTGCCCAGCCTGTGCAAATCAGATGTTCTGCTGCTGAAGGATATTCCCAACAACAACGTTTACCTTTAATCACAGCTTTAGGTATTCTCAGGGTGTAAGAAAGAATTTTACATCCTGACAGATTTTGTGTCTGTCTTGTCAAAACATTTTCAGTAAATCTAACAGAATCACGATATGCTTGGTAGTAAGCATTAAGGCATCCCTCAGATCACAAATTTGGCATCCCCCATGTCCCCGCTTGTAAAGATAGGTCATGTTGACAGCATCTTTGTTCCTGGGGGTGTGTGAAAACGTGTGTATTATGTAGGGCATGTTCACTACCACCTGCATGTTTTTCCGTCTCCTAAGCTGAGTTTCTCAGCACCTGTTTGACTCTGTTGGAGGTAATTGGCTGTGGCTGACCTCCTTGAATTCTCGTTACGCGTACCACAGGACTTTTGTAGTCCATCAAGTACATCATCTCAGCCTTCCTAATGGGTGATGATTCCTCCATTTCTGAATTTCTCTCTGTATTAGTTACTTGTGTTAATGTGACAGTACAGGCCAAGACAGAACAGAATCAATGGTTCCTGCAATCACTCCACCTAGTGGCTAAATGTTGGCTTGCTTCTAGTCTTAGCAAAGCTGGCACCATGGTGCAGCATACTGATTTACTTACTTTCTTGTAATTACTTCAAACACATCTTATCATGGTCTGGTTAGTTTTGGAGTTCTGAGTTAGTTTCACGATTACTTTCACTTTATTGAAAAGTGTTTAGAGTTTTTGCCATTTGGTGTTTCCTATATTGGTCTGAGTTCATGGGTAGACGGCCTACTTGGCTTATTAAAATGCCTAAGATGAAATGTAATATTAGTTTGACTGTAATGCACGGATACTGGAACCCTTAAAATAATTAAGGTTCTACTGTTTTCTTCTAGTCTGAAAAAAAGCCTGTTTTAAGAACTTCACTTGTTGGTGCCAGGCAGTCATGTAGCTTCTTCAACTAGTTTTCTTACTAGCTGAAGAAAACTGGGACTGCTTTTCACATTTGGTCACCTTAAACCGTACTGAACAGGAATCTGATATGGTGTTCCTCACGGCTCTGTTCTTGGGTCACTACTAATCAATTTCTAAATAATCGCCCTTCTAGGATTGTGAAGTATTACAACAATTCCTACTTCACTTTTCTGCGTAATAACAGGCTCACAGTCATTTATAGTCACTGAGTGAGTGGCTGTATAACATCAAAGAGTGGATGGATAAGGATTTCATCCATATTAAGAAAACAAACAGAAGTTTGCAATTCTGGTTCCAAAAAACGTTAGAGAACAATTGATAAGACTCTGAAACACCTAAGAGAAATAACTAACTAGCCACATATTATTCATTTAGAAATCATCTTATAATACAAAAAATATTTATGTACACATATTAGATAAAGTCACAGAAAAACTGCTGCGTGGCTCTGTTTTTCCATTAGGTAATTCACCATAATTTTTTTTACAGACTTAAAGGTACAGACATCCAACAGAAAACTCATCCAAATGGTAACATTATGTTTTTATGCTGCTTATCATTGCAGCAGTTTTGTCATTTTGAAGATTTTCAGAAAGTTGATGGCCTCATCAACTTCGCTTTAGAAATGCACTTCCAATTAAAATAGGAAGGTCAGTTTCTTTAAATCAGAATTAAAAGAATAATTGTTTAATACTGGTTTCAAATAAACCTCAATCTTAGTAGTTTGATTTAAATTCAAATAAAGAAAAAAATAATCCTTTACGAAGTCAATGTATCAGTTCTTAGTAGTTTGATTTAAATTAGCATTTTATTGCTGCATCTACTCTGTCTACAGTCTAAATTTAAATGTTTTTTTATTCATATTTCATTATGGTTTATGCAAGGCATTTATTTTCTTTTGAATAGCATTTAAACGGCCTAATTTTTAAATGGTGCAGCTTCAGTAAAAACACTTTACTCTTGCATTAACCCTGATTCACTACCAAAATAACAGGGAGGAGGCAAAAGTCCAAAGGACAAGCATTGTAGAGTCCAAGAAAAATTTTTAGCAAATGCATTACATAGTTTGTAAATATATTTGAAATATTCTGTGTTCAGAATTTGTCTGCACATATAATGTGTTTGCCACAGTAAGATTAAAGCTGAAAACCAGAACAACTCTGCAGAATATGAAAAAAAAAAAAGCATGTGGAGAGTCAAATTGTTCACGGTACTCTCCCGCTTGGCATGCACTGTGAATTTTAGATCTATTCCCATTTGCCACTTTATATTACACCCTAAGATCCAATCAGGGGAGCTAAACTAACAGATCATCATACGGCACAGTTTGATCCCCCTCAACGCTGTCTGGAATATTTAGGGTACAATGCATAACTTATGAGAAGAAACTGGAATGGTTTTATGTGTGTACAAGAGATTTCTTGCGTCCTTGAGTGGGTACTTGCTAACAAGGGATTTCTTGCCACTTCAGAAGAAGAAGAAGCTGAATGATCTATTAAACATGCTTCACCTCCTCCTACAGCAAGAGAAATGGCCTGGAAACTTACTGAACACAGTACAATATTATTCTATTCTGCACATGAATTTGTTATTGTTGTTCGCTCTCCTGCAATGAAGTCAAGCAGAAATGGTGCAATTTAATTCACAGTGACTTGAACGGTATGCTTCACACACAGCAAATGGATTTCAATTATTCCAAAAAGCTACCATGTTAAATTGGACTGAGCTGCTATGTGGGTGCTTTACAAAACTGCTTCCTTAAATAACCGAGACCTGTTTCCAAACTATGTCCAGTCAATGTTAATACGACAACACAGAATCTGAAACTTTCATCCAACTATAATTCCAAAGCGATCATGTGGCGTTGTAGGGGAAAATGTTCTCAAGAACGAACAGAGTGCAAAAGTACAAAGACGTTCCGTTTGGTGCTTCCTATAGAATATTAGATTTGTTTTCAGGCAATTGATGACAAATTACAAGTGAGGAAAACAAGAACATCAACTTAAGAAACAAATAAACCTGAATAAAAGTTGAGAGAGGGAAGTGAAAGTCCTTATTGTCTGCTACCAATCTGGAAACAAGTTGAGGGACTTAAGCAGAAAGGAAGCCAAGTTGTTGGGATTAAAACGCTTACCAGAGTAAATTTAAATACATCCGCATTCACGGTAGGTTTGCAGTTGTGCCATACTCTTTCCATTTTTAGATGATAGATTGAGCAAAGCTTTGGGAGATGCTTAAAGTTTTGGGTATTTCTTTGCAAACCGAATACTTTAAACTTCTCCAAAACTTTGCTGCCTGGCTTGATCTGCTATGTACCTGCAGCTTCCAATTTCTGATTATGCAGAAATTTGCGTTGGAGTATGGATGATTTCTCAAGGCAACTGTTTTTGGTGAATTTGAAGGAGAATTGTACAAATTTAGACAAAACTATCATGGGGTAAACATCAAATTAATCAATCCATTTGGATTCCATTTTGGCTTTATGAGAAAGTGCTTTTGTTTAAAGGATTTTATGAAGTCAAAATTGGCTCCATTCATTTTTTAAAAACTCTTTCACCAATCTTTCTGTCTTTGCACATGCCAAAAATCCCACTATTATGCTGGTTAGTTGTCTGAGCCCCTCTCTCTTCCATGTCACTCTTTTCCCCCTCTGAATGCCGTGGGAGGTTTTTTTTTGGAGCAGAATTATCTAAGCACTTTTGCCACAGCAAAAAAATAAGCAATTCAGTAATTATTAACAAGCTTAGAGAAGAGAAAAAATATGTCAAAAAGGCAACCGCATACCGTCCACATTCATATACCACACATCTAAAATTCGTGATCCAGCTTTGAGTTTGTCTTCTGTGATGGCTAAAAAAAAAAAATCATGAAAAGAGTCCTTGGAACCAAGAGAAACGTTTGAAAAGTGATGTAGAGATTTTAACCGAGATGAAACCCAAATGCAGATAAAAACAAAAGGTACAAAATTAAATCAGACTTTAAAGCGAGAAGGGATTTCAGATTTCAATCATCCTGAATTGATCCAAAGACAAAGAGTTGAAAAAAAAATTACTTAAAGAATCTGAGAGATAAAGAAGGGTTATGCAAGACTTTAAGGTTAAAAGTAAAGGTTGGTAATTGTTTTAATTTTAGGCCACGGAATGCTTTAAATTCTGAACATCAGCATATGAGTATAGTCCAGAACTACTGCAGTACTCAGCATGGTGTCCCCCCCGCCCCCCTTCTTATCATATCCGTCCTCTCGCCCAGCAGCGTGCGACGGTGCGAACTCCCTCCTCAGGTTTAAACACATATCATTAGCAGAAACCTCCAAGGCTACAATTAGGCCTTCCTCTGCGGGTGCTGTACTGAAACCAAAGCGCCGCAGATCTGACGCTGACGAGCCGTGACTGAAACGCATTTACTGTTTTGACGCTCGGGTCAGATTTTTGTTGCGGAAGCATATGTTAGGATGACAGGTTTTGACGTCGGGGGATCGCCACTCTGTGAGGTTTAACTGACAGCAGGGCGATGCCGTTCGCCCACTCGTGACTTCTTTGTGAGCTTAGCTGTCGTGTCAGATTCTGGCTTCCTCCAAGCCCAGCATGTTGCCGGAGTAGAACAGATGCTCGGCATGTAGCCTCTTGATGAGAGCTTGCTTTTCCAGCAAAAGCAGAACTAAGGTTGTCATCAGATTGTTGGCGTGAAGATGATTTTAATTTATGCATCAAATTAGTGAAGCCCGGTAATTGATCTCCCAGGGGAATTAAAACCTTAATGGTTATTGGTCTTTCAGGGTGATGTGAGCCTTTGCATGTTTTCTTTTTTGTGTGTCTTAAGAAGAGACTATTTCAAAAGGGATTTGAATCAAATTAGGAAGTGTTACTAACAGACCATGTAGTCATTTCCTACCATCGTGAATATGTCTAGCCACCCAGCTGATATCCTGCCACATTATCCAATCTACCATTATTTCCGAGGCCAGGGTTTTTCAGAATATCTTTTGTCAAGTTCATTCACGTCAGAGCATTCGGGGGGTTTTTGTATCATTTCTCCACGCCAGGAAAGGATGTCACATGGTTTTAATAAGCAATAGTGCAGTATGGGGGTCCAGTTATCAGCAATAAGGCATTTCTTTCAACCCAATCTGATTGGAACATGAATCAAAAATCCCCTCTGTATAAAAGTGAAATAATGTATTTATATTCACTAAAAACAGAATGAGATTTTTATTTTTCTAAATTCAGATAATTAAGACACTCGCTGCACTTTCATTACAAATGTGCGCAAAACTGTCGAAATCATGCTAGTGTTGGAAAACAGACAATTTTGCAACTGTGGTGCTTCCATTAAATAAGAAACAAATTAAAATCCTAAATGAATAATTTTGTTCATGCAATAAGTCAGTAAAAACATGTCTCATCATCTTCCTCCGACTACTTCCTGTCGTCGTCTTTGTGATTTCTGCCAGTGGTAATGTCCAGTAGTTGATTGTGTTACGCACCAAAAAAAAAAAAAAGTGTTTCCATTGCGGTTTTGTGAAATAAACTAATTTCGATACGGCCAAAAAAACACCCCAAAAAATCCCACCTCATCCGAGTGCCAAAACTTTTTATTGAAAAACTTTTATTGTTTCCATTGAGCAAATTTATGTTCCAAATGTCAAACTGTGCGATTATAAGGTCAATGGAAGCGCATTTAATAACTGCTTATTAGATGGTCTTCAGCGCTGAGAGATTTCATTGTTAGACTTAAAACACAGCTAGTTTTGACAGGTCATTTAAAATAACATCACAGCAAATAAATACTTCTATCATCAATCAGCACTAAAAACGTACATCTGAACCTCCCTTGGGTCTTAAAACAAGTTTAAAAAAAAAAACCATCATCATTATGCAACCTCCGTTTAAATGTAGACTCTAAAAGAGGTGGAAGTAAGTCACGTAAAATGCCTCTGAAGTGCTCAGACTGCCACAAAAACAACCCATATTTGCAGCCATTTGGATTAATTAAAGATATTTAGTTTGCCAGCAAGCACTCCAAGTCTGTGTGATTTAATTGAATGAGACACCCTTTTATCTTATTTGACTAATCTGCGTGTCAACAGGAAATAAACAGATATAATTAGAAATGCCAGTAACGTCTGTCTTCCATTTAGATGGAAGCTTTAAGGGTGCATTAACGTTTCTTAATGCAGTGTCTTTGTGAACCGTGGACACCCAACCAGGAATTAATTATTTCAAATGAGCTCCAGCAAAGCTTGTCCCGCTGGTAAAGGCCGAAGCACTGGATTGACTGCTGACCCTAAGCACAAACAGACTGGAGGTAGCTTTGGAGAGGTTAACATTTAGTATGCTCCAGCTGGTCACCCACTCCATTAGAGAGGCACATTTGTTTGTAAAGAAAACTTTATCAAGAAAAGGTTGGCATACAACGTCTGTAAGCGACATGCACTGGTTGGATTGGTGTGTGTTCTTTTGACAGAATTTACTGTAATCCAACATGGCATCAGGGCTAAATATTAAAGACACACAAGTATCAAAACGAAGAAAGTAAGATCTACATCAGTCACTGACCAGCCTAGGCCTGCAAGTTATTAGCCTTTTAACACCAGCCAAGCCATGCTAATGGTCAGCAGAGGGACAAGGCAATCCTGTGGTTACTAGGTTTCTAAAAAATAGCTGTTGTGGCTTTGGGTGATATGTTACTGGGGAAAAAGTCTACCGTTTTTGTGTTTGCCTTAATTAATTTTGTTCATTATCTTGCACGTTTTCAGCCAGGGATTGGAGACGTCACTAGCTTCTCCTGTCCTCCTCTGTTACAGGTGAAAGCGTATATTTATGATTTCACAATAGAGGTAGCCTTCTGCGACAGGGAAGTAGCTACCGCCGGGTGAACAATAGTTTTTATTTTGGTACCAATGCTAGCTGACAGTAATGCGCCCATAGTGTAGCATGTCAATACTGCCTACCCGAATACACCACCACCACCATCCTGAAAGTTTGATGAAAGGGAGGATGGTTACATGTCTTCATGTTTATTTAAGCCAAAATCTGACCATGCCATCTAAATGTTGCAGCTGAAATCAATACTAATCAGACCAGGTTATTTGGGTTGTTTTATCACATAAAACCTACGCCTTTAACTTAAAAAGTATAATGCAACAAAATGTAAAAGGGAGATGTTTTGCAATTACCCAAATGTTCGTTTGATGCCATCTGTTTTTGTGTTTAGTATATTTTTACTGTCTCAATCTAGGTGGTGACAGAGTTTTTAAGAACATTTCTCACGTGGAGCTGCTCTGCTTCAACTCATAAACCAATGGTTTCATTGTGAGCAGTAAGCCAAGAGGGCCTTTTGTCCCTTTGCGTCCAAAAATGTTAATTTGTGATAACAGAGGACAGATAATCAATTTTTTTTGTCCTCTGTTTGGATTAAATAATTTCAATATTTCACCATAAAGCCTTTGTAATGGCTTTACTTCTTTCAGCCGTCTATTTTAGATCATATACAGTCTTAACCAAGCTGATAATCTGTTTAAACTATTTACATTCATTGATTTTTTTTGCATGTATTTATTGATTAGTTCATCTTTCTTGCAAGATAGGGTTGGTACATTTTCCCCTTCAGTGGAAAACAGATTGTTATGACAATCAGACGCAACAATCTTCATCAACACACAGAAAGTGTGTTGATAAAGCCATCATTGTTTGTAGTGACAGTGAGATGACAAGCATGCATGGAATGATTACTTGCAGTGTGATTATTGACAGAAAAGCAGGATAATTTCCCAGGAGATCTTCTAGTGAGAAACACTGAATAGAAGAGACATATTGTCCAGACTCAACTGAGAGTCGCAATCAAAAAACTGTTCAAAAATGTTGTTTTTTACCATTTTCAATCTTCACATAGTTATTGTTCGCAATGACATGTCACTGCAACACTGGCACACAACTTCCAGTAGAGCATGGCTTTCTATTACAGTTTAACTATAATCTATAACATCAGACTCCTTTGCGTTTCAGAGTCTCAACGGTTGATTATTGGCTTCCAAATGTAGATATAAAAAATAGTTTTTTTACTTTTATTTAATCTTTCTAGGCAAGCACAGAAAATGTTATTGTTTAAATAACCTTTAAAAGTTTGAAACCAATCAATCCAGTTTCCAGGAGATTAAAGGCAAGATAAAGAGACAAGAAAGGCACCATAGAAAGATCTGGTAAGTAGCCATCAGAGAAGGTCAAGAAAGGTTTCTTAGCCAATGGAGCCACTCTTTGTGCCTTCTCTGGGTTTCCATCAGAGAAAAATCCTTCATTTTTCTCAGAGTGGCAAAAGAAAAAAATAAAATAAAATAGTGTGACCCCAATAGCTGCAGGTGTAAATTCTTAAATTTCCATGCAGTACCATTTGGGCTTCTGAAATAGAGCACAAAACAGCCGATGTGGGTATATGAAGAGGGTGGGGGAGGCTTGCCTGTGACAGGTCCAGCTCTACCTATCCTGATGGTCATCTCATCAGTGTCTGGCAGCTGGAGCAACGGATCCTCAGCTTTTTCCTTTCCCAGCTTGGAGTCGTGGGGCAGAGCCAAGGCGGCGTGGGGGTCGGAGCAGACGCCCTGATGACGGCCGAAGAAGACAGAAACGCAGAGGTCAAGTCAAATTGGGTTTGACCTCAATCACCAGATTGAGAAATAACAGCTTTAAAAAAAAAAAAAAAAAAAAAAGTAACGCGGGGGGGGGGGGGGGGGGGGGGGGGGGGGGGGGGGGGGGGGGGGGGGGGGGGGGGGGGGGGGG
>CAEFZX010010443.1:0-60121 GCA_903066825.1 Alfaro cultratus
CTATCTATCTATCTATCTATCTATCTATCTATCTATCTATCTATCTATCTATCTATCTATCTATCTATCTATATAGCTATCATTGTAGACTTTTTGGTCCTTAACAGAGGAGTACCAACATTTTTTGTTTGCATGTGTAAATCCACAGATGATGACATCTAAATGAGGCAAACAAGGTTATTTTGTGCAGCAGAGCTCTTTCCCATGTTTCATGGAATGTGATCAAATGAACGACCCATCTATCAAACAAGAGATTCAGAAAAGGTTAATATTTTTAGTACTTTAAAAGACAAGTTGACATCGAGGATAAATACTTTGTTCCCAGTTGATTTTATGATAAAAGCTCAGGCAGCAACAAAAGCCTTTATTTTTTATTTTTTTAAATCCACATCATCCAACAAACCAAACACTCACTTCAACTGTCTGATCAAAAGACGTTACAGCTCTCATTCAATGTGAATTCAGCAAGAAATAATTTATCTAGGCGTCAAAGCACAAAACATATTTTGTGTTAAACTGAACTCAGCTGTTTCACCTTTCAGGTCAAACAAGAAATTAAATCACAAATTGATCCCAAATAGTCAGAGATTTCAGAATCACTTTCATACTGGCATGTTTATAAAATTCAAAATTACTTTAAACTTAAATCTGTCAGAAGAATAATAATTTTTATCTTAACCATAGTTGACTGTGCCTAAGGTTTACTCAAATCAGCTTTAAACAACATAAATAAACACAACCCTAAATGTATCTGGAAAAGATTCTATATGGGAAAAAATAGTTTAAGGGGAAACATTTTCATTTAGAGATCAGTATTTGAACCCAAAAAAATCTGGACTGGAGCATGTCTAGATCAGAATGAACCTAGCATGATGTCTAGTTAAAAAAGACCATGTTTGTACGCAGTAGTAGAAAAGAAACAACAGCAAAACAAATGCATGTTCATTCCTTACCTTTGTAGTTGATCTTAAATCCTATAGATCCAACACTCTCATCTGACTGGAGGTGGAGCCACATCTGGTGGGTCATGCTGACAATCAGGTCAGGCACAAAGCTGCCTGATAAGCTAGAACACAAAATGCATAACTATTAAATTGCTGTCATCATAATTACCATTATAAAAAGTACAATTTTCATCACTTCAATCAGTTTCTCAAGTGATCTTTGGAGTGTGAATAAATAGCTTGAACATACTACACTGGAACTCAAAGCTATGAATAACACTTTAACCCTTTTGAGTATTTTTTGATTGAACTTACAATGCTGTTTGAAACTAACAAAATAAAGATATACAATTTTAAAACTTCTCCAAAGTCCTAATCTTTTAAAAAAAAAAAAAAAAAAAAAAAAAGAATCACACATGTTCCATGAATCAAGTTGCCAAAACGCTGAGCGACTTAAGTGATTGAAATTAAAATCAAGATCTAAAACGAAAAATAATGTTAGAAAAAAACAACTACATATTATGTTTTTGTCTGATCTGTGATTGTGTGAAGTGATGTAAAAAGATGAAGTCTCTTAAAAATAATTTTTGCTGTAAAAAAATTTACATTTGAAGGCAAGAGTTACCATATAGCACATTCATATTGTTCAAGCAAAAAACCAAAGCTGTATTGATACTTTCGTGCTATACTATATTCTTGCACTCCATATTTCTTAAGTTCTACTTTAAAAAAATAGCACAAAAAGTGAAATGAATGATATTAAGCCAAGAAAATTAAATCATATTAGGAGGATAAGATAATACTTACACCTGAAGTATAGTTGTAGGATCTCCCACCTCTCCTCCATCTCCTATAGTCAGAGTGTCATAGGCTATCTCCAGGTCAAACTCATCAAAGTTGATTTGGATCACCTAAGACAAAAAATAAATGAATTCAAATTTCAGTTCAAAGAAATAAATGAAATAAAGGCTTCTTTTTAGGGATTTTTTAAATTTTGTTGACCATTCAATGCACTTTGGAAAAGCTGCATTCACCCATTTCTCACACAAACCTGTTATGTTCCTATTATAAAGACCCTTTGCTGTCTCGTGTTGGGGAACGTAGAGCCACCTATTCACCAGACGACTATTCTTCCCCAACGCGTCCAGCCATTTCATTAACATAAAGCTCTGAAAGGGGCACTTCTAATGTGATTTAAAAAGCTACACTCAAACTTCCAATTGTTGTCATAGTGCATCAGATCCATCAGTTTTGAGGTTGATTGCTTTGTTGTCTGAGTTCTGTTTCTACACAGTAGCAGAAGATACCCACAACCTTTGCTCCCGCAAATCTGAAAAATGTAGTTGTCCCAGTGTTCTATGTCATCTTAATAGTGTTATTACAACAGTGCCAATTCTTAATCTATTGTTTTGACTGATTCTGAGAATTATTTCCAGAATAAGCAGTGCTTCATCTGCTTGTAAAATCAGGTCCATGACTTTGGTCAGCATGAAACATAAAAACTCATCTGACTAAAACATATTAATTTAAACTACAATGTCAATGTACCAGGAAAAACTGTGCTCATATTCTTTTTCTAATTACACAGGTTAACATGGGTTTCCTGTCATATAAAGTGCATTTGTCTTAAATGCCCAAAGATGAGTCATGTGAATTTCTTGATAAAGATTGAAGAGGAGCACCCATGTTCAGTAGTCAAAGCTGTGAGAAACAGCACACAGCTCAAAAGTCTGATCAGAAATTATTAAACCACACTTTCAGTTTCATCTAAGACCAGAGAGAAACGCATTTGGCAGTAGAGAAGAGAGAATGGTGAGAGATGTGATGGAGGGAAAGGAAGAAGATGGAGGCAGATGGAAATGTGGAGGACAGAGGAAAAGAGCAATGTGGGGGAATAATGAGAACATCTTTGATGCTCTGAGAGTAGAGGTTGAGAATATTTCAAACTTGAATTTTGACCTAGGCCTCGGGGAAGATTAAAACTGCACTTTACCTCCTTCTTCCTTTTGCCTTATTTCAGATTACCTGATTCAATATTCTGAGGGTGGACTTCAAAAATATCTAAAAAACATCATATGGGCTCCTTATATTTCTGTAATGCTAACACTGAGCACTGAATTTGTTTTTGACAAGCATTTCAGTGTCCTTTTATTTCTCTATTTGTAATCCAAATGCTAATTATCTTCCTTAGATTTTGTTCTAGCACTTTTCTGTTAATTTACACGCACTGTACCACTGAAACTGCTCTATTTT
Organism: Alfaro cultratus; assembly: GCA_903066825.1. Lineage (NCBI taxonomy): Eukaryota > Metazoa > Chordata > Actinopteri > Cyprinodontiformes > Poeciliidae > Alfaro > Alfaro cultratus. Next base: position 3,198 of record CAEFZX010010443.1, read on the forward strand.
AAAAAATGAAGATAAAAAATAAGCACAAAAAACCCCCAAAAAAACAGTTCACTCTCCAACATGTGCTAATTTACTTTGCTTAGTTTTGGAAAGGTTGCCTGATTGGTTTCCATTTTCCTGTTTTTATTTCCTTAGTCAGTTCTTTATTTGATCTCAGCAGATTTTGTCTTCATAGAACAGTAGATCTACGTACATTATGAACTTACAACAGATGTTGCCCCACCAAGCATAAGCAGGCCATCTCTATATAGAGATTAAGAGGTCAAATCAAAGGAAACCTGACCGTTGAGTAAGGATGAAGATCAGAATGAAATGTTTCATCTCAGGAGCACTACAAGTGTCTTACACCTAAAGAAGTGATAAATCCACAGGTCCCACTCTACAAAAACCCTAGTGATAAACATTCTCTAGGAAACATGCTGGTACCAAATGTCCTCCCCTAGATGACAGCATGTGTACCTTCAGCTTGACAGCATGTTGGCTTTAGTTTCTAACATCTTTATTTTAACAATACTTCTTAGACTCTCTATGGGGTTTGGGTCAGGAGAGTTTGAACGATAATGAAGAACAGTGGCAACATTAGACATTGAAGCAGGTACTGGTACTTTTTGAAGTGTGGGCAGGTGACAGGTTCTGCTGGAAAGTGAATTAAGCATCTCCAGTTTATCCATGGAGGGAAACAGGACATCCTCTAAAACTTCCACTGATAGCTGCGTCGAGATCTTGGACTTGAGAGAACATAGTGAACCAACACCAGCAGAAGGCATAGCTTTCTGAAAAGTCACTAAATGTGGAAACTTCACACTGAACTTCTAGCAGGTTGTTGCAAGCTCCACTTTTCCTCCAGACTTCAGTAGAGTCTTTTTACTTATTATTTCAGGAAAGTAAGCTTCTGATGTTGCTGGTTCAGGAGTTGCTTCATGCAAGGAATGTGACAGTTTTGGCTCATAACCTGAATACATCTGTGTGTGGTGGCTATGAATAATAGCCATGACCATATAATTGTGAACCCCCAAGTTGCTGTGCACACGTTTCTACCAAATCTTCCCTTCCACTCAACTTACCAAAAACATAAAGCTAGCATTTGAGAAATTGCCGTTTATGACTTGCCCTCCCTGGCTAAGTGACTGTCTGATGGATAACAATCTAACTATTACTTGTATAGTCCATTACATAAACCAAAAACTTCAAAATTATATAGCATTTTCTAGTGGTCTTGAGTAATGATTAAGCTTTCTGAAACTTATCAAACATTTTAGAACTAACTGTTCAAAGCATGTAAAGACTGCATATTTAGTACAAGTTTGACTTTTGAACTACATTAATTTACTTTATATTGATATTAGGATTTATTGAAATGGTTTGGTGGCATATTGTTGGACATAAATTGACATATCTAAATATAACAAGAAATGTATCAGTAACTGAAATATTAATTTAAAATTAAGCCAAAAGTGTCCTTTGGAGGTGTAGCCATTGTGATTATGTTTTCCATACCAGTTCAACTCTTTCCTTCTACCCTCGTTTGTTAATTAATGTTGTTGGATGAATTAGCAAATGCATAAACAAGCCACTTCCTTTTAGACTTATGCTCAAATGTATAAGTCCACTTGCACAGAAGCATATGTTGTGTGGGATTTTTGTGCAGAAAGTCTTACTAAAAACATTAGGGCTTGTCAAAATGCAACTTGTAGACTTTAGTTTTATTTTGTGCACCAGAGAATGAAATAAAGCCCTGTGGAGATGCACAGCCTTTCTGTCAATATCCTATAATATATTATTTCAAAAGCTTAAACTCCACAGTGTTCCACTCATGTAGTTCATATCTTGCAATAACAATGTAAGAAAGCTATGGTGCTACAGCTGACCTTTAATAATCTGGCAGGAACCAAGAAATTTTGACTCATCAAAGTGTATATAGATGTCATTTAGCAAAAGTCCGAGCCCAGTGTAGGCAGATTGGAAACCACAACAACCCATGAGGGATACTGATAAATAACCACTGACAAATCCAGGTAATATAAAACACCAGAGCCAGCAGGCGCCTTACAGATGACCTTTCAGTAACGGCTATAAGGGTTGCAATCATCTACAGTGATATGTGAAAACAGAAAGTTATTTCTTTAAATTCTTTTGTATTGTGACATGTCAATCATCATGGATATGAATATTAAATAAATTTTTGACTTTCAGTAATGCATTTGAACAGTCACTTTTTCTACTTCAGTGACTTAAAAAAAAAAAAAGAAGTGCACAAATTCAAGTTCAGATTTTGTCAACATTATGGAAGCTTACACATCTATATGCGTAAACCTTTAGCAATATTTATATAAATATTCCTCACTTTGATCACAAGCACAAAAATGTGTCTGGTGGATTTTTTAGGAGGACATTTCACTATGGTTCTTGTAAGAATTGGTGCAGCTCATTTAAAACTGTTGGATTTCTTTTTTTTTTTCTTTGCAGCACTTGTGGTAATAAAGGTCACTTATTACTTTGACAGGAAAGCGGAAGAGAGAAGGTGGGGAAAGACATGCAGCAAAGGAACCAAGAAGAGGAGTCGAACTCAGAACGGCTGAGTCGAGGTCTAAGCCTCTGTAAACCAGGAACCAACTCTAACCACTCAAACAGTTGGATTTCTGAACACAACCTAACCTTTAAGTACATCCCACAAATTTTCCAAGGGAGTTGAGGTTGAGGCTATACAGTAGTAACTATGTTTTATACATACCAGAACCAGTTTGACATGTATTTGAAATCTCTGTCCTGTTGGAACACCCCACTATGTCCCGGTTTCGAAAATCTACCTATTGATTTCAGTCAAGGTTGAAGGATTTGGAGTTCTTACGTCTTGTCACTGAGGCCAGATAATGATTTGTCAAACCATATAATTTTTCCTCAGAAGGCATTTAACTTGCTTACACGGTCCTCTGCAGACAGGTTTAAAGGTCTTAATTTAAATGTCTTAATCTTTTCTTTCGTGGCTCACACTTTCAGTCCATGGCTATGTGAAACAGTATTCACTGAGGCGGGATTCAGTTTTGGAGGTTTCAAATATTTATAGGCATCTGTGAATGAGAGTTTAGAGCCAGATGGCTGAAACTTGTAGGTAGCTGGGTGTTACTCAATTGGTCTTGGAACGAATAAATCAGACTAACATTAAACTTCTAAATCACCATTCAGTGTAAGCTAGATCAAAGAGCGGTTCAAATCATTAAAAGCAACAAGGTAATGTGATTTTCATGCATTTATGCATTTCTTTAGTTAAGTAGCTCAGACTGTTCTGCAAATCTGTCGATGTAGTTTTATTGCTCCAAATAAAGAATTTTACAAAGGAAAGACTTTGTTTCTCAATCCCTTCTCATTAATACTACTTAAACAACTTTCTTATAAATTACTCACACAGTAAACAGAAATCTTCTAAGATCCATTAAGCAACACTTTATTAAATCAGCAAGAGCTCAGTAAAAGGCAACTGCAGGGGATTGTTATCACACTGTTGTCTAACCCTTAATGTGAAGTGCCCCAAACTTGACACAGTTTGTGCTTTTATTACCAAAAGGAGAGAGAAATTAATTAAGGGCAATGAAAAGTAGAGTGAAACAGACTTCGTGATTATAAACAAATCTGCATAACAAACATACAACAAGGTCCCCGTCAATGGTATTCATACCTCAAACATTTTCACATTTTGCTGCATTTCAGCCTTTATGATCCCATCCTTCCTTATTTGCCCATTCTTCTTTGAAAAAACAAGCTTAAACTGATTGAAAGGTAGACATTAACTTTCAGGTCTTGCCCAGATTCTCACTGGGAGTTTGATCTGAACTTTAACTGGGCTATTCAAAAGCACGAAAACTTTTTTTTTTCCTAAAACATTCCATAATAGCTCTCGCTGTGTTGGGTCATTGTTCTGCTGAAAGGTAAACCTCCACCTCTGCCTCAACTCTCTGGCACCCTCAAACAGTTTTCCTTCCATGATTGGCCTGCTTGTGGCCTCATCCATATTCCCCATTTACTCTGACCAATTTCCCCATCACACCTAAAAGAAGTATTCCAGCAGTCTGCCACTACTTTGGTGTTTTACATTTAAGGCTAAGATTTCTCTTTTGGTCTCATCTGACCAGAAGCCCCATTTCTGCATCCTTTACAAGGCCTGTGGCAAACACAAAATGGGGAATCTTATGACTTTTTTCTTACCATAGTCCATGAAAGTGAAATTGCTGGATTGTGCTGTGCTGTAGTTGTGTTGTGGATCTCTGCAGCTTTTCCAGTTACCATGGACATTGTGGCTGCTTCTTTTAATTTAGATTGAATAGTAAGGTGAATGACCTTAGGTTTACAATTATCTCATACTCCTTCCTTGTTCAGGTGATTGATTAAACACAACTCTTCTAGAGACTCATCGTTCATCGATGCTTTGAGTCTGTCCACAGCTTCATTCTTCATCTGTATTTCTTGTTCTTTGGCCTTCGCAGTGCTTTTTACATTCATAGATTCTCTGACAAACTTTAAGAACCCTCACAGAAAAGCTGTTTTATGCTGAGAATACAACATATTTTATCAATTGGGTGACTTCTGAAGGCAACTGGCATCTCTAGATTTTATTTAGGGATGTCAAAATAAAAGTTGATCATGCAAGTGAAAATATTTATTAGAAGTTTTCATCCTAAAAAAACCCATACATTCTTCTTAAACATAATTATGACATTGTAACTATGTACCATTTCATGTAGGTCTATCACATATAATACACCAGTATTTGTGGCTGTAGCGTAAATAATTTGTGAAAAAGTGCAAGAGGTTTGACTATATTTCCAAGGCGCCGTAATTTACAGCACTATTTGTCCACACATACTGAATGAAGATGAAGCAGAGTCTGTTAAGTTTTCTCCTTGCGTGCATCCTTTACATTGCATAATTATGCCTCACTGACACTTTTCACAGAGCATTAAACTCAGCTAGGGTTTAACTACTTTTCACAGAATCCTTGTGTGTATCTACAGTTGTCTCTGAAAATGCTGCACTGAAGTCAACTTTCTTTTTCTATTTGTGTGGTAGGTAAAAATGAATACTTCATATGTCAGCGCTGTCCTAATTGGGTGGTGTTTATGCACCCATTTCTCAGCTTGATTTTGTTTCATGTTTGTGTCATATTCTACCTTGCTAATACCCCCTTGCTATCTCTCTTCCTAATTGGCTGCTGTATTCTATCTTGCTATTCATGTATGGCTCCAAGCCAATCAGTTTCTGTGTGATAAAGCACTTACTTTGGCTGTCGTGCAGAAAATGAGGCAAGCGAGGCTCCTCCCTACCCATACCTTTATAAAATGTGGGGATTTCTTGAATATTACTGTAACCATAGGAATACATAAAATGTCTGCTGAGTCAAAGAGCCAGTGATGTAAAGTGGACATCGTCAGGGATGGTCGAACAACTGTTCATCTGTGACAGCTTTACAGCAAACTCCCTGCTCCCACTGATCGTGTTTTGGCCGAGATGTGTCATTGTGAGGAGACTTGGGCTTTAGGCGATGAAGACTGATGGCTAACACCCACCGCTGCTTCATGCTTCATCTGCTGCTTCTATTTTACTAAGCTGAACCTACCAGGTTCCTTCGTTCTAGATAGCAACTCTGAACAGGACGCAGAGGTAAAAGGCACTACTGGACACAGTTGCTATGCAACTATGGGATTAATACATTTGACTAATGGCAAATGTATTAATGTGGCACCTGAAATGCTGTTGAATAACATCTAAAGAAAATAACCATAGCAGGAATTTGTTTTCATAGATCTAAAAAGGTTAATGATTCAGCTGGAAGGTCCCAGCTTGGGAAGTAATATACTGCATGAGTATATGGCCTCTGCATATGGTGCACCTGTGCTGTCAACCAAGTCACTGTTCTCCAATTTGATCAAATTCTAGGGAAATGTGTCTACACTTGTGAATTTTTTGTTAAATTTTTGTTGTTCAGCAAATAATAATTTGTCTAATAAAAACTCATTCTGAATTTATTTCAGATGAATCTTGTGAAATAGCTCCCTAATTTAGTGACAAACTTTAGTAACCATGCTCAACGCATAGTCAAATTTTCTTTCAGAGCTTACACTCCACACAGAAAAGGGTGCCAAATCCTCATTGACTCAGTATGCAAGTAAGCAATAAAAAATTTGGCTGGGATCCAAATGAAAGAATTTTCTCCTTCCCTTCTCCATCACCAAAATAAGCTTTGGGCAGCTAGCCGAATCACCTTTATCAAACCACACCACTGCATAGATCAGGATGACTGTGTACTAGCCAGTACATACATGAATACTAATGCAAAATGCTTCATCTAGAACTTGTGCATCAGTAAGGCCTTTTGTTATCACATTAAACCAAGTATGCTTCAAAAATGATTTGGAGGAAGCAAAATAAGACATAAAATCAAGGGGAAAGTAGTGGAATACATTACGAGAAGCAACCAGAAGACAGAAACAAAAGAACAAGAGAAGAACAGAAAGGAAAAGAAAATTCAAGTAATGGTCACCCTGTCCTACTATCCCCAAGGTTAAACGAGAACAGGATAGAATGAATTGGCTCTAAAGGCTCATTCTGCCAAAACTAAATGAAGCAATAACATCACAGAGCTACAGAACTCCATTAACACTTAACCTGCAAAGGAAGGAGCCGAGGGATAGATCGACAGAGGAGGAGAGGAAAAGAAGAAATAAGGCTACCAAGACATATAGAAGAAGCAAGGATGTGCTACCAAACTTTGCATCTTTTTATCTTTAGGGTATAAGCAGACACTGAGACGTGTGTAAATAGGTACAATACACATAAAACAGTAAAAAATCTGATTTCACCCTTTATTCGCACCCTGCCTCTTCCCTGCTTTCTGTCTTTCTTTATAGTAATTTAATGGTTTCAGCCCGAGTTCTTTAATGAAGAATTTGAGTAATTCTAAGGACAGAGCCTCTGGGAGTGCAGAGGGAAGAGGGCTGTGCAAGTTGAAAAAGAGAGAAAAGGATAATGAAAAAGCTTATAATGAAAGAAAGGGAGAGTGAGATAAAATAAAAGGATGCATTTGCCATAAAACTTATTTAATGCAGTTACTTTTGGATACATGATCAGTTGAGATCTCTCTGTACTATAAGTATCACATCCCACTTGCACAAAACTCTGTCCACCTCTCATCAACCACAGACTTTTATCTGGTTGGCTTCCCCCTCCCCCTGAACATCAAGTGACCACCCTCCAGTCTGCTAAGCTGCTCCTCATTTTTTCATTATTGTTCTAATTGAGAACAGATTTTTAATGCAAGTATGCCAAATAGTCCCCACTCCTATTCAGTTTTGGCAGGTGTTCGTTGCCTTTTACCTGTTGTTTACCTGCCAGTTTCCTACTGTGTATTTGTCTTCTGCCACCTGCTCAACATAAGCCTGGCTTGTTAAAAACTTAATTATTTTTTGCACCATAACATCATGCCTCTGTCTCCTGTTGGGTTCCGTACCTAACAACTTCCTGTTCTGCACAAACATTTGAGCTGTGATCGAATTTTAATACATGAGTAAATATGTTGTTATATACACTAAACCCATCTCAGTCACAATTGTAGCAAAAGCCACAACTATTGTTCTGTTATAAATGGTCGTAATCATGTTTTTATTTTCTAAGACAAAAAATAGAAAGAGCAGCTGTGACTGATCAATACTTTTCTCATTACCTGAATGGAGTGTGCTTTCAGCTGAGAAGTACAATTAATTTTAGTGAAATATATCACTAGTTATTTTTCCTTGTTAAACTCAAGATGTTCACATCATTTTTTAATTCCAAATGATGGGTTCAAGTCTAAAAAGAGCAAGTGAACTTTAAAGGGGAAAGTACCGGGCAACTCTTTAGTCTTTTCCTTTTAAGTCTCAGGTCTTATTGGGGTAATTCCAAATTATGACTTGGCTCTAGAGGGGCAAATATAAATCAAGTCTCATCTCTTTCTCCCTAAGTCAGATCTTATGGCCTAACTGGGACCAAACCAAATCTTGAATCTTTCACTCCATGTCCAAACCAAGTTTGAAGTCTTGCTGCAACACTAAACAAATTTTCAAATCCTGGAAAGAAATAAATCATAGGAATTAATCACAACCCAAATGTAATGCTAATCAGTTGGATGGTTGTTTTGTTATGCAAGTTTCCCAGAAAGTTTTTTTACTTCTTAAATGTATATTGTGATCTAAGAGGATACGCAGCAGGGAAGAGGGCCTATCCAGGAAAACGACAAGAAAAGACTATAATCGGTATCCTACTGGCAAAAGAGGGTTGAACAAAGTAATAACAGGGGTCCTGGTCCTTACGTCAGTAGTAGCTGCAAATGCAAAAACAATGAGAGAAAAAACTAAAAGCATTCTAGGTCTCTAAAAGATCCTATTACAAAGCACTTTGGTTTAGTACACAATAGTTGCGATGTTTCTAATTAGCAAAAGCTTTTTATTACTTGTGTGTAGTTTGTGTTTCAGGTGTTATCCACCATACACTTGATGTTATTCCCCTTTAAATATAGTGCTGTTCAAAAATATAGACCCCTATAAACTTTTGCGTTGAAGAAATGACATTCAAGATGAACTTTACTCCATATGGGGTATGATTCAGTACAGCACATGAGATGCTGTCTACATGATGTGTGAGAAAAACCATGCATAGGACTCAGTGGTGCAGATGACGTGGAGATGATACAGTATGTCACATACCAGTGCTTGATACGGTTGTGTGGGTAAAGTAGGATATAATGCACTGATGTAGCTGAAGATTATTTGATCTTCATTTTGTGTCATTATGTCCATTGCCATTTAAAATACATATACAGTAATTTTATGTATGTATGTAAAGTGCAGACACGCACACATATATGCATACACACCACGAACAGTGCGGAGGGTATCAGTAACGTAGCCTTCAGCAGTCACATACACAGCATAGCCTTCAAGAGAGAATGTATTGCTGTAGGCCATAAACCAGAGGCCTTGGGCAGTGACAGAGAGCGCTGTGTGTGGGAGTTTCGGAGGGGAGGAAGAAGTAGAGAAGAGAAGCTTTTTTGGCAAAAAGCAAAGTCCCTAAAAATGTGTGTTTTTTTTTGTTGTGAGGGTGAAAGAAAGCAGATGTATTTCTACTCCCTCATATACAGCATTGTTTTGAGTGTTTGTGCGAATGTGTAAGTACAGCTCCATCATGCTGATGCAGGTGTTGCCCTTGACGACAGTGCAGTCGCCAAAGGGAGCCAGAGTCAAACAAGGATGTGCCTCAGAATACCAATCAGATATCTCCTGAGAGAGAAAAGGGCCAATGGCAGATATCTATCTGGCTTTCAACCCATCCCTGCTTCTTTGTGGGGATTTAATGATCTCACCGAGTTAGAAACCGATATCTTTTGAGCATTTGCTGCTCCATCACCCTAAATCCCTTTAGTAAAAAAATAAAAAAAATAACTTTGTAAAAAATCTGATTTTTATTTCAGTTAAAACAAAATTTAATGCATCATGTTTTAGGTGGTTATCAAAGGCATACCCTACTTAGCTCTAAGAAACATGCTTAAAATTTAACCCACCCATCACTAAATTTCATAGAGGTTCCAATCTTGATCAGTCATTGGTCCTCATGCAAGTTAATATTCCTCTAGTGTGACTCCCACTTTTCTTGGCCAGTAGGCATGAAAACCTAATTTTGGTGGCAGATATTATCTTTAACCCACAGCTAGCATAAATGACTGTAGTGCCATCTTCAAAAATGTTCCAGATAGGCACTCAGGAAAACTTTGGAATTGTTTAAGTTGACCAAAATAATTTTGGAAAGAAGTGGGTCAAATTATACATTAAGGATCACGACATGTTTAGTGTTTGACCAATCATCACACATAAAAGATGCATTATAATTCCTTATTTATACAAATGCTCACCCTTAAAATAAAATCTTCATTTTATTCCCCAGAATTAGATGGTTTACCAAGCAAACAAAAAAAATCCCACAATTACTGGAAAAACCAGAACTACATGAAAAGGCAAGCTCAAGTTCAAAGACATACGTAAAAGGACCATCAAACTTTCTGGTCAAGTTCACCATAAAGATAACAAGAAGGTACGTTTTCCTTGGAATCAAAATATGCAATGGTTGAGCTAAAGCTGAACTAAATTATTATTGCTTCATATGCTAAATCAAAACAAATTATGGCGTTCTTACCTTATTTGGATTTGATGCTGTAATTATCCACACACACTGGGCATTGCTCTCATATTGAATTGGAAAGTTGGGAGATGTAAAGGTCCCCGATGGCCCCTGAAGATTACTGCCACACGTCTTTGCTATAAAAAGAAAAGGAAAAAAGGGCATATTGATTTCGTCATCGGTGAGAACTGTAGATTTAGCCGAGACATTAGCAGAAAGCCATTGCACAGAGTCACCACAATACCATCCATTCTCAATTACCTTTCTAATTAACACATTTAGGTGATGCTTAGCCCGAGTCTCTCACAGTGAAAAACAGAAAGCCAATTCGCATCATTTGAGGGTCAAAGCAGAAGTTCAGTGACGAACAATTAAAAATGACATCAATGCAGCTGAGAGCTGGAAGGAATGAGCGTTTGAGCTCAGGAAGTGAAGAGAAAAAAGAAGATAAAACTGAAGTAGGGAGAGGAACAGAAAGAGGAACAGAAGGTCACATAGATGTTATTGATACTGTCAGCAGCATCTCCCTGGATAACATTACTTAATTGGAAGCTACTGGGTGTGAAATACCACAGGATTAGCTGGAGTTGTGCTGTTGACTGATAAAGACATTTACCAGCTATTTATTCCAAACATCTATTTAAAGTAAACAATTTCAGAGCAGGAATGTAATTGTGTTCACTTACTGTGCTGTATGTCTAAGCACAAACTGTAAATTTAAAGACAAAACCACTTTGAGAGATTAAAAATGGCATCAAAATGAACAAATACTTCCTGTATGTTAGTTAAATCGTGATTTTCTACAGATGTATAAAATTGTACTTGAAAGGCCAGGCTTTACGATGTAAAGCCATGCAAAACCTCAAACAGCGACACTTAGTATTACATTCTGTGGGGTGTTTAAAACGACACATGCTTGGTGTTCGATAAACCAACTAAGCCTTCATTAGGCTTTGTTCTCTGACTGGATGTGACAGAGAAGCTGTTTGTCTGTCCTTGGGTCGTCCTGTTAGACTCGGGAGGTAATTTTCTGGTTGGTTTGAAGCAGAGTTTGCTCTTTAATGAGTTTGTTCAGCAGCAGGTCATAAGAATACATACAGTCACCATACACACAGAGAGAGAGAAACTAAGCAACAATATCTGTTGTACACTACTTCAAAAACATTCAGTACAAACATGCAGAGTCAAAAAAAATATCCCTGAATAATAAGCTTAATAGGGTTTCAGTGCCATGAAAACATATGTGACCCTATGTCTAATACTTACATCTTAAACAAATGTAAGTATTAGACAAGACAAATTTCAACTGTTCTCTCAAACCACTTCAAATCCACCAAAATACAGACTTTTATGTACTCTCTCCCATGATCACTCTCTATGCTGCCACTTTTACTTAGTGGTCAGTGAAGGAAAGGAGGGGAATGAAAGAATCATACTGCAGTTTGTTTGCAAGAACGTTTTTTCATTGTGTGTGTAATGGAGTGTGTTCAAGAGGCGGTGCATGAGTGTCAAAACAAGCACAAGTCCCTTTAGAGAAAAACTGATATCACTTGAGAGTGTCTCTTAGCTTGATGCTTGAATTCCCTGACTGTGCCCCAGTAGAGTTTTGTTTCTATAATTCTCGTTGCAACTTTGACTGACCTTCCCTCGTCTTCGGCTGGTTGTGATTTATACTCTAGGAGATACCATGGTGATAAATTGTGCATGCGCATGCTTGAGTTAGACGAGGTAAATGATTCATCTGTGTGCCTCCAGAAACTTTGTGTGCCTTTGTAAGTATGCGTGCACTTTGACAGCTCAATCAGCGTATCCTGAACAAATGGCCTACCCATCACCGTGCCAACAGTAAAATGGGCACTATGTTGCTGCAGCGACACTGCAGAGAGTTATCACCAGTATTACCAGAGAGGATAACATCCTGTAATTTATATTAAAACATCAATTTATTCAGCACTTGAATGCCATTTAATTTTTCTATTTTGAACCTTCAGCCCTTTTTTGCAGTCGTTAAAGTATTTAGCATATTTTGATGACTGTCTTTACTGTCAAAAGACATTAAGTTTAAGGTGGAAGAGTACATACACATTTTTTTTCACCATCAGACGATTAAACAGACCAAACTTCTCCTGTTTTAGGTTAGTTAGAATTACCAAAGATTATTTCTATTTGATAAATGCCACATCAGTGAGAGAAAAGATGTCAAATATTTATTTATTAAACTCTTTGAAATCAGAAGTGTGCACACAAGTTCTCAGTATTTGGTACCAAAGTGTTTAAACTTTATGACTTAAGCGAAACCTTTTGGATATCCTGTCATAAGTTCAATCCTTTTAGCAAATTATTAGTTTTAGACCAAGTTAGACCAATTAGTTCAGACTCCTCCGTCTTCAGAAAAGGTGGCTTTTAGGTTGGATCACAATCAAAAATAGCAATATTTAAAAAAACACAGTAAATGGCACCAAATTATCAACTTTAAAAGAGCTAAAAGATAATTTGTTATTAAAAGTGAAAAAAAGTTTTCTCAAAACAAAATAAAAGTTTTTAATCATCGATGGGCTTCCTTCCAATCACCTGTTTTGCATCTCAATTGACTACTTTATTAATTTTTTTTTGTTGTTTTCAGTGAAAACCTTTCCCAAGATTCCTTCCCCGAGATTGGGCCTCTTTGCGAGTTAAGCAAAAATAGCCCCAAAATAGGACTTGCAGTGCAGTTAGTTGGTGGAAACCAATTGACAGGAAAACAGTGGTTTCATATGGAGCCAAATTAGACTTTCCTGCGTCTTTATGCGGACATTGCTGCTCATTAAAAAGGGACAGTAGTAATATTTAACAAGCTGCTTTTGCCCACCGTGTCAAATACACCAATGCCAAAGGATACTTCCATTTCTATGTCTTAGAGACACTACGGGCTTAGATAAAACAGAAGTGCTTTTTGCCCGGAGAAGGAAAATAGAAAGATCTAACTTTGATTTATTCTTTTTCTTTCCTTCTCTTCATTATCTGAAACTAGCACAGTGTTAAATGGGTTTGAAGCCATAAGAGCAACACGACTTTCAAAGAGTTGATTTATTCCAGATGAAATTAAGATGTTTTATAAGATCTGTCTTTTACCAAAAGCACACTGATAAGATTAAATGAATAGTTTTGACAGGTACATTATAGACAAGACCAATGAGCCCATACTGATGACTAAAGTTCCACTCTTTGTTTTCTTTAGACTAAAAGGAAAACCCCTAGGACTCTCCTTCTTCACCTGACTAACTCACACAAGCTAGTGACCCACATAAACAGTTTGGAAGTGAACCAAAATTAAATGAGGTTTCAAGTAAGGATTGCTGTGCCAAAGTCTCCCATAATGTAGCTCAAATGCCCTTGCTCATTTTCCTCCAAAGTTTTGTTTTATGGCTTCATAGCATTACTAACATGCCCACATAAACACTAAAAACACAACTCTGGGAAGGGTTTTAATTTTTAATAGCACCCAGCCACTGTGTTTCTACCGACGATTCTTTTTACCTGTCTAAGCTGCCTTACAGTTAAAGGTCTATACTGTGACTTTGCTGCCTCCTCAGCAGGATGGCCTTTGTGGTTATTGAATCGTCTCTGCAGTGGAGGCTCAGCTTCAATCATCCATACTGCGAGAGCTACCGAAGCATTCAAAGAACGGTTAACCCTCACATGCCATAGATTATCTTTCTGACCCTGCATTCCAGTAAGACAGACTAAAGAAGACAAAATAAAATAAAATGTAATTATACGGATGAGTTTTCAAAATGCTCACAGTGTAGATGAAGTCTTTGGTTTGGCATAATAGCATAGAAATGTATCAAGTTGAAAATATTTTTTTATGCATATTTTTCAGTCTGAACCATGGAATTCTAAATTAATTAGAAACTAAATAATTGATTGGCCAGCTGCCTTACATTGTCTTGATCACTTTTGTATTGCCAAAAGATATTGGGTGAGGCACGGACTAAACTAGATGACCAAAGTTATGCTGTGGTATCATGCCCCAACATGTTAGTTTAGGATTTTTTAAGTCCACTACATCGTAAGGTGAGGTCTCCATGGGTTCTTCTTGTTTGTCCATCATATCCCAAAGATGCTCAACTGGATTGAGATCTCCTTACTAGATCAGTCCCTATGTGTATATGTGGAGTGAGCCAAGTGAGTTTTGGTTTCTAGGGCTTTATTCACTCTACTATCTTAGTGAAATCTCTACCATAGCTACTCCTCAATCAGATAAGATTAAAAAAATTACTTACATCAATCACGTGTGTGGTTGAATTATAATAAGTCGTGTGGGGAAATTTATTTTCAGGTCGTTTGAAAGGCGGGATTATTAAATATTCACGGCTTCACTGAATTAGTTCAATGAGCAAAAATCATTAATCACATGACCATTTTAAACAAAACAGATAAATTTCCATTTGGGTAATATTGTGGATCATAATTAGCTATGAATACTGGATAGAATATTTGCACAAAAAATCAATTGCAGGTATTGTCTAACAACATTGAAAGACATTCTGAAGACCTGAGGAAGTAAAGTATAAAGATATTGATGTGGTTCAAAACTTTTTCACAGTTCTGCAATAATTCTCAGTTCATTAAGTTACTCTTAACTATACACACTTTGGTAAAAGTTTAATCTTAGATCGATAGAGCCATATTCCTGGGATCAAAACTTTGTGCAGGATGTTCAATCTGGTTCCTTTAACAAACTTCCTACAGTAGCAGATAGATTGACCAATGGGCACAGCGAATGATTGATGACATCATTAAGGTGCCACACAGCATTCCAGAAGCACCCATACTCGTTGGAGCTTTAATGGGCACACACATATACACACCCACACACAAACACATGCACAGTCATTTACCAAAGTTATTGTAAAGTGGCCGAACTCTTTACTTTTCCCTTTTGTCTTTGTCTGCGTACTCAGAAATCAACATGTATGTGTGTGTGTGCGTGTAAAAGTGGCTGACATATAGACCTTGTTTGAGTCAGTAGATTCAGCACATCAACTGAACTCCCCTGGAGTTCACACACACAGACAGACAGAGAGAAAGAGTTGGCTCAGTGGCCTTACCATCTGTCCATTAATCAAGGTGCCACATGGAGCCCCTCTCTCAGTCTCTGTCTCTGCCTTCGCTCTCTCTCGTAAACTCTTAAAGGAGTGAAAACTGGGAACATTGCAATTTGATTGCTGCTTTTGTTATTTTGTTACATGTTTTTTACAATTTCTATTTGCAATATTCTACCTCATAAAGTGATTACCACTCCAAGCCATCTTTTTTTTTTTACAAGTTTCCTTTTTTTTCCCTTCATGCCCTGACATTAACGACTCCTTTTGTAAAAAAAAAAAAAAAAAATCACTTTATTTTCTTGTTAGTGTTCCAAAAGACATGCTTACCTATATAAAAGTGTTTTGACAGAGGTGTCCCTTTAAGAAAGCTTGCAGTTTTCTTACAGATTGCCTCTCTGACAATGTTATTCATGAGTTTCCTTGTTGGTTCATTGGAAATAAAGGTCAAATCTGAGCACAGAGCAGCTAGAAACAGCCTTCCTCTCATTCCAGTTTTATTTAACTCTGTAAAACAGACACGAGTACTTAGGAAAACATGTTTTCATACTTAGGAATAAAAATGTTGACTTTATAACCTGCAGACCAAACTCATTGAAGGCCCTTAAAAATCTGGTATCTTAGCAAAGATCTTGAGACAGTCTCACACTGTTTCAAGAAAAATTCATATGCAGCATCTGGTGACATGGAAAGATAAAAGTCTACACACACGCATGTCTGTGTAGACATTGTTTGTCAAAAAACATATACAGTATTAGATCAATCCGTATCATAAAAACACAGCTTAAAATAAATGCAATGCTGCCAAAATAGATGGAGTACAACACATTGCTTTTGTTTTTGCAGATTGAGAAGAATGTATCTTTTTGGTTCTGGTTTTTAGTCAACACTTTGTTCATTTTAATTGCAACACCTTGGTTTAAAAGTTTAAAAAATATTACTAATTCTAGAGTATTACTGACATGATATTCCAGACATTCCACACGTTTAGAATATCTTTCAAAAAATGAATAAAACATAATTTTTTTTGACAATACACTCATCAGTTCACATTTTCAGAAGAGTTAGAGCCCTACAAATACAATATTAATAAAGATGAAATCCGTAAAATACATTTGCATGTAATATAATTAGAATTTTTTTTTTCAATTTAAATTTAAGTATACATGTTCAGTGAGTTGGGGAAATAACCCGTATTAAGATATATTTTATTTAGTTCTTTTGTAGAAATTCAGTGATGATATACAATATTTGCACATTTGCCAACGTTTGAGCCAATTGAAAACAACATATCCCCATTAAATGTTTAAAAATACATATAAATTAATTAAAAACATGTTAGGAACATGTTAGTGTGCAATATAATTGCATGATACCTGATTTTACTGCAATGTGTGATTTTACTGCAGTGTGTGATTTTACTGCAGTGTGTGAAATCTGTTCAAATATTAGCACTTCCACAGCAGCAAGAACGAAGAGTTCACACCTGACCTTCCATTAAGTTTCAAATGACTGAGAGTATAATAAAATGTCTATAATTTTCTCGCAGTGTACACTGGAATATAAACTCTATTCCTGCCAGACTTCCTCAGTTAGAGATTGGAAGCAGCTATCTTCTCGAATAATGACACAAAACAGCAGCATATTTGTAGACATCAGTGCTGTTTCTCCAACCTCTTAGTCTATTAGTTCCAGGAGAACTCCATTCCTATGCCTTCAAGGCATCTTTACTTTTGGAATTTCAATATTGGATGTTTGTGCCTAAGGGAAATAGGTTTAAAAAGAAGAGTGGATTTCATAATACACTCCCTGCTTTTCACATGAAGTAAGCCACCCTTTCCAAAACACCCCATTTCGAGCTTAAAACTGTATATCTAGAGGATATAGCTACAATTTCTACAGTAACACAGCATTGTGGTATTCCATTTTCAGCTTCCTCTTCTGAGTGATCCTTTTACATAGCGTAAATAAAGCCCCAGCATTATTGTCAAAAAGATGAGACCCAGCGTTACATGCATGTTGTCCTTCAAGCAGCCTTAGTGTGGTTTCTCTGGGATTCATAGGATTTTTGAAGACAGATCGTTTTTAGTTTCACCAAAGTACAACCATACATAACAATGACATACTGCAGCTGCAGCAAGAGAAGAATAACAGAAAAAATACTCCCATTATAAAGGTAAAAGGTAAAGGAAATGTTATTTATATAGCAATATTACTGTCTAAACTGGTATAAACGGTCATGTCAATATTTGCAAATATAGCTCTCTTCTTTTTAGGAGTCTCACCTGAAACAAATTATAAGATTGACCAGTAATAACACAAAATAGGCTAAAAGTGTAGCCAAGAATACTTATCTCTTTAAAGTGAATATATAATTATTTCTTTGAGTCAGAAATGTCAAAATCCCCCCAAAAAACTAAAACTTAACTCTCAATGGGCTTTTTTTGATGCCTTATTGGTCTTTTATTCTGTCATAAGAGTTTTAGATATATGATGATCTATAATGATGAGTTAAAACGCAGAAAAAATTGAGAAACTGAACTCTGACTGGATGCAGTACAGATCGCTATAAGAGATTTTTCCTGCGAACATCGCTACCTACAAAAAAAAAAAATCATTGAAGAATATGAAATAATATGATTTACAACATTTCATTTCCTTGCGTGATCAATAAAGTATTTTTGAATTTGAACTGAATTTGATGGCATTTTTTTCTAATAAATGTGTAAGCATCTTTCATTGCCCACACATCTACTACCACACTGCACTGTGATGCAATTTTCAATACCGTACTCAAAAAAAGTAACAAGAAGTAGTTTCCAAAATTGTGTTTTAATTCAAACTTATGTCTCTGTGCATTGTCATTTTTGAGACTCTAAAGAAGCAAGAGCACCTTATGAAGTATGATGCTTATAACAAATACTGCTGACTTATTGGTTTCTTAGCCACCATCCCTCTGCCATGAGGGACGGTGGTATGCATTGTAAAAGTAGTTTATGTTAGAACTCTGGGCAATTAAGTTTTATTTTTTCACAAAAAAGATATGCCTTATAGTTACAGTGGGCCAGAGAAAATGTAATTTTCCTGCAAGGATATTCATTGACTGGCGGCTCTGTTTTCAGTATGCTTGCTTTTGTCTTTCTTAATGTATTTCTCCTGTTGAAAAAAAAAATCCAGGATTTTAAAGCCCCATTTTATCAGTGGACACAGGTAGAAGAAAGACTTAACTGGCTTTATCGTGGTAGTTTTATTTAACAACTCATTATAGGGTAAAATGAGTCCCTAACAGTGATTAAAAATAATGAAGAGTCAATCCAAATTATTATTACATATATCTAATAATGAGTTAGATACTAAGCTTGCCTGGAAGGATTAAGCAGAAGCCATAATAAGAAAGCCATGCTGGATTCATAGTACCTTGGTTAAATCCTTAGAAGAATTGGTGCAGTCCTAGTAATATGAACCCAAAGGAGGTCAGTGCACCTGTGTATCTGGTTCACAAATAAAAATCCCAGGATTTCTGTCAAGGACAGTGTTTATCTTGTGTCCTTTAACCTAAAGGCAAGCAAGCACAACATGACCCAAGCAAGGATCCACCCTGTTCAGCTGACTTTGGGCCAAATACTAAATCGCCTCACAAGCTCGGAGTGGTTTCAGAGTTTAGCTGCTGCGCTTTTATAAATGTTTAGTAATATACTAAATAACTGACCTTCTAAAGCATATGGCTATAGCAGCCTTAAGGTGGAAGAGATGTTTTTGACTTTTTTACAGCTTCTTTTTGTCCTCTTCCCATACTTCAGAAGTTAATTTTGATTACAGTTCCAGGAATTACTTGTTATATGAGACAAGACTTGAGTTATATCTTATTTACTTGGATCTTGCTTCCAAGAAAAAAAAAAACCCATAACATTGTATTTTGGCGTCAACAAAGTGAATCCTAAAGAGCTAAATCTGAAATCTTGGCAAAGATCACCTAGAGGCTTATGTGTTTCTCTGCTCCTGTGACAGGTTTTAGCAGAATTTCACAGAGTCAATTGCAAAGTATTCATAACAACTTAACTTTCTCACGGTTTTTCACATTAGAAACCAAAATTCGCGTGCATTTCATTGGGACTTTAACAAGACAAAGTGCTACATAATTCTGAAGTGTAAGAAAAACAATGCATGGCTTTCAAATTAAAATTAAATTTGCCAAAGCACTGTTTGGAAACCTAACTTACCAGTGGCCTTTCTTCTTGTCATAGGCACACACACATACACTGTGAATATTTTGTTTTAAGTTAAAGAATGTGTCCCACTACAGTCTCGAGCCAAATAAGGAAAGAAATGACAAACGACTTTGGCATTTAACATGGCAGACACACTCTCCCTCTTTCCCACTGTATGTGTGTGCGTCATAAATCTGGGCCCACCTATCACTTGGTAAATAAACTTTGAAGTATGTCGACTCTTGAAAATGCAGAGTATGAAATGATTACACATGCATCACCTTAAAAGAATACAGAGATTTATTTATCAGTGATAATACTGGGTGGTTTAATTGGATTGTGTTTGGATATTTTTTGGTCCTGAGGAACAGCCATCACAGCCTTAATGATGAAAGCACATCTAGAGTCAGAGATGGACTGCAAAATCCAGCAAGTTGTACCTTTACAGACTGGTCTGTGGTCACTCCAGGCGGCGAAGACTTCGGCCACTCTCTGGCAGCTGATGGTTTTACTGCCCTGCAGCACGTAGTCCTCTCCACAACTGAATTGGACCACACTCCCAATGCTAAATCAACACACACAAGCACATAAGTATCACACAGAAAACAAAGGTTATGGTAAAATAAAAATAAAATACAGGTTTGTTTTTTTTACAAATGTCCTAATATACGTGTATTAAAAAATTCTCACACTTTTGTGTTATTGTGACTGATCTGATCAGATTTTCTGATAACTTCTTGTTTGCTTGGGATACAGAGGCAACTCTTTAAAATACCATTGAAAACACTGAATAAGGTGGTTAAGATTAGCTGTCAAGGCAATAAAAAATCCTCTTAAATATTGAGAATGGTATAAATAATCTGTAGTGAGATAGTTTACTAAAATATCATACTAGTGCTATTTTTTTAAATATAATTTTTTAATATATTGAGACAACTTTTACATTATTTTAGTGCAGTGCAATAGATGTCTTATTTCCAATCAGAAACTAAATATCTAATTGAATGAAATAATTTTGGAATTTGGCCATTGGGGTTTAACTATACAGTCACACAAATATTTTAATACTTTAAAACAAATGAAGACTTAACAAATGAAGGCTGGATAAGGAATTCCTTACACAAAGAGTTACTGTTTAAGAATATCAACAAAAAAGCAGCATTATGGGACTAGCAGTCTCCGCAACAACAGTTAGACGTCATCTAAATGCCAACCGCATGTTCAGTAGTCATAGTGGGGAAATGCCTTTAAAATCCCCCAATCACAACTCTAAACATGGATTTTGCTAAACTCTCCAAGGACTTTTACTGAAACACTGTGGTTTGATCACAGGAAGTTATGATCTGGCTTTTCATCAACAAGCATTTAAGATAGCTTGATGTCAGACGATTGTTTTCTGGTGGAAATCAATCGTCTGACATGTTTCTATTCTCTGTTTCACTCTGGTCGATCCCAACAGAAGCAATTTTGTTCATGTATCTTTCTCTCGCACGTTGGTCAAGAGTGTTCACGTGTTTTCTTTTAGTTGGTCTTGAAGCCATGTGTCTGCTATGCATTGCGCATTGGCTTGCCTACTAAGATGGCAAGGATCTTTAATTAAGTGGGGGGTTTTTTGTTTTGTTTTTTGTTTTTCTAAGCTACTGCAATAAAAGATGCCTTTAATCTATGGCTTTTTATGTGTTTTTGCAGTGGGAACCAATACCTGGCCAAAGTGCTATATCTAAAAACAAATTGTACCTGAAGTCATTTCCATGGCGTTTTCCATTTTCCGGCTCTCCTGGGTCAGGGCAGGAGTTAGACGCCTGTCTGACACCACCTTCATTCACTAAATGGAAAGAAAAACATGCACACAACCGGGACAAATGGGTCAGAATGGAATAGATAAGACAGTAACAAAGCAGAACTGTGTCCGCAAGTTCCTTCAAGTTGACTCTTTGTTTATCTACAGGAGAGGCAGAGAGATCCGTGCTCATGCTACTACTGGTCTAAAAAATCCAATGTTTATTTCCACAAAAATCAACAATATTCATATCCAACTGTTGTTATAAATAAATATTTATAAAAAAACAAAAAAACAAGAGCACTGAACTGCCTCAGTGATGATGGTAATATTGTAAAACCATCTGTTTTTGTCATTTAATTGCATTCAGCACTGGTCTTCCTGGGTGAATTTCTACCTCCTTGCTTTTAGTTTTGGAAACCTGCCTGCCTTATCACTTATTCACTTTGGAAGCAGCGGGAAGCAGATTAGAATAGGAGATAGATGCAGGATAGGACGGTTAGGTAGGAAGACAGTGATATTACAGCAGTCCAAACATTTGATTATACCAGAAACACTAGAGCTTATATTGACTCTAAGAATGTCATTTACACATCCAAGATGTAGAACACAACAAAAAAAACAAACTAATTTTACCCGGCTCATGTTTAAGTATGAGCTTGGTTTTTAAGAAATTAAGTATTGTTTTATTGCTTATTTCTGGTTTTCACTGACCTTAGACTTAGACCAGTTTTTTTTGGGTTTTATTGTAACATTATTTATCCCACACTGCAGTTTATTCATTACAAAGTAGCAGCAAATTATTAAACACATCAAACCAGAGTAATTTAAAAACCTTGGCACAACTAGAACTGCAAGTGTTTTTTCCAAGTCAAACAAAAAATAACCAGTTGCAAACATTATGCAAAGCAGGGCCCCAGCTTCTGGCACAACTCCTGAGGAATCATAGCCATCTTATTATTAGCTAAGGCCTAATTCTGCACTGTAATACTTCCAGAAGTTTGTCTGAAAAAACTTTTTCTGGAATTTGAGATATGCTTCAGATCATTATCTTGTTGAAAGGTCCAATGATGCTCAAGCTTCAGCTTCTGTAAAGTACATGTGCTGGAAATTCACCCTACAGGACCACAAGTGAGTCAGTATTTTAGGTTTTTCACACTTTTTAACACTTTGATTTGTTTTCTATTTCATCTAAATTATGCAAATGTCACCACATTTTTCATGTGTTTACTAATGCCTGTACAAACAAGTTAATGAAATCATCTAAGGTCAAAAGTGACTAACTAGAGAAAGAAAGAAGACTTTCAGCTTCTAATCAATCTGTAATAAACTCTTTTTGATTAAAAATCAAAAATTCCCTTGTTATTTTTTTAATGACAGCTGAATTCCAAGATTGTGACCAGTTTTAATTAAAAGCTAAATGTATTATTTTTTTTTTTATAAACTCTTTATTGTGCAGTTTGTTTTTTGTGACTTGAATACCCTCCAAAAAACTGGCAAACCACAGTTTTGTCTCATGCTTGACAAGAAATCGGATGCCAGCAAGCTCAATTAGGTGCAACAAACACAGGCCGAAGCAATAATTCCGGTCATTTCTGCTTTCACACGAACACCTTCACACCCACGCTGTCTGGGCTTTCTGGCTAACACGCAAGTACATGTTTAGTCCATATCAACGAACCCAGCAGGTGGTTGGAGAGTGTATGTGTGTTTGTGTTTGTATTTGTTAGAGTAGATAGTTTGTTGCTTTGTTGGAGCGGCTAATTTGACCATCTGGACTATTAACATGACAACAGAGGGACTGGTTACAGTACTAGCACACAATCAAGAGCAAAACACACAAATCTTAACCCACACTCATGCACATTTACAATGGCAGACTTTAAAAAGCCATCCTTAAATGTGTATTTGTTGATGGAGAGGCTCTGTGCTTCAGTGAAGAGTTAAACCTTTTAGAGCAGAGCAAATTATCTTCTAAACCAATCCAAGCCAGACAAATTAACATACACATTTGGAGAGATAGAGCTCAACTGTCATTCTGCAACATGGCAGGAAACCTGATGAATCAAAAATGTCTTTTTCTGTGCTGTACATTTTCATCAATTTATAAAGTGCTTCATAAAGTGCAAAATAATGAGTATTTTAATGAGATTTTATGTAATGAAACCAACACAAAGGAGTTGGTTCAAACTTTTCAATGATTATACATCCAAAACCTCCCAGGAGAACTACTGCCACATCATCCATACAGGTACAGGTACAACTAGAATATTGTTTAGGTTGATTCTGCTGTACTTCAGCAGAGATAGGAAAGCTGGTCAGCGCAGGACAATCCTGTTAGAGGAAGCATGTCTGGGACAGTTGTCAATAATCACCGTCCAGCACCACAATGTCCCTTATGCAGACCTACAAATTAAATTACTAAGACTCAGGCATATCTTGGTGTGAGAAAGGCTCACTCAAACCCCAGGCCTAAATCCTTGTAAGAACTTGTGGAAATACTTGAAAATGTAGGTTCACAGACTCTACATACATATAATTCGGCTGAGATTAAATTTGTTTTTCAAAGACGAATGGGCGAACATTTTAGTCTTTAGATGAGTCTGGCTGGTAAAGACCTAGTGGTACTACAAAAATATTGACTGAGAGGTTAAAAGTCATGATTTTCAGATATCATGCTTTACATTCTTTGTGTTGGTTTATCACAATCACCTTAGTAAAAAAAACACTGAGGTTTTTGGTTCAAGCGAAACAAAATGAGACAATAGGTAATAATAGTTTTTCATGGCATTGTGTCCAGTATTGAATTGAATGACACACAGAATACAAATCACAAAAACAAACAACCAAAGCAAAGTGCTAAATGTAATTAATTACAAGGCATGCAAAGAAAACACATGAAAGTAAATCTTCACCTCTATTTGAATTGCAGTGTTGAACTGTAGTCAAACTATAGACCTGACATTATGACTCATAATGTTATAACTTGGCAAACATTCCTGCATAACCCGTTAGGTGTACTGAGCATACAATGACTGTCGACTCAAAAGTTGTGTGGCATAATGTGGGCTCTAACTTGCTAACTGCAATAGATATTTGGGATGGAATTGTGTGATTTACTGGCGAACAGAAAGAAACTTTAAAAACGTAGAATCATGCTGTTTTTTCTGGTTTTAAACACTCAACATGAATGTTAAACTTCACCAATGGTGTGTGAGTAACAAGGCTAAGGTAACCAGAAATAACAGTAGATTAATGCAGATTTTCAATTAGAAAACTTGAGCTGATTGGCACTGCCTAAATAAAAGCCTATTGCAGGGACTGTTTGATTTGAGGTGTTACAGTTATAGCGATGATTTAATCTGGAAAAGAAACTACCGTACACACATTACTGGTAACAGAGACGTACGATTTCTAAAAAGCACACATTTTCAATGAAGAGATTCTCTGAGCGAAAACACCATTTACTAGTTGTTTTTTGCCTAGTAAAACAAATTTACTGGACTGTTGAGGAACTATAATGTTCCAATAATCTCTCCAACAAACGTGAGGATGCATTACGAGTTCACCGAAGCCGCAGCATAGAGATGTTATGTGTGATGAGTATCACTAATTTGTGGTGTGCCATTTGTGAAACAAAATAGAATATAAAAGCAGGGAAATGTTATCCTGAATATCTGTAAGAGCTAAAACGATTGGCTTTGTAGAACAGTCTGAGTTTATGGGAAAACAGACAAAGGAGAAGTGAGATAGTGTAACATGAGTGACTTTATATATGGGTTAGCTGAAAACCTTAGTTGAATTGTAATATAAATGTTGAATTCTATGTCGATTTATCATACAGGAGGCCCTTTACATGTCAGAGTGCTGAACATGAGCACTTTAAAACAATATTCACATTTCCTTTTCTTATTAGAATATCCTAAGTAACGAGGAAGCCATTACATATCTTAAAGATAATGAAACCCATAGTAAGGATGTATAAAAATTAAAAATGTTTTAACAAGAAACTTACACAAAAAAACCAAAAATCAACAGACAAACTTTTATTTAAGAAAAATATTACGAACAAATGTAAATTTTTTGCAGCAAACTCACTATTCCCACAGAGAATGGAAATGACTGTTGTAACAAATACAGCTAAAATAGGGATGGGCAATTATCCTGATTTTATTTATTTATGTATATAGTTATTATTTATTTACTTTGTAATCCTCTGGACATATTTACTGATGTATCCAGAATAGTTATAAATGCATCTAAGGTCACTTTCACAGTACTATGTTTGCAATCAATGACAAGTATTGGTTTTCTCTTGTGTGTTTCTGATACATGGGTCAGACATGGCCAATCAAGTGTATTATGTACACTTAAATGATCAATCGCTGCTTAATTTAGAATCTACTTCAAAGCAAAAATTACTGTTATTAAAACCAATAGAAAAACAAATTAAATGAAGTCGAGAAGTTAGGGGCTAATTAGGGGAGAAATATCTAGAGTGTTGGATCCTAGTTTCTAAATTTACTTATTGTTTTACTACGATGCTTTTGCGTATGCTAAATATGAAAGGAGTGCTGTATTTTACTTTATGTAACATTCACTTTAGCTAGTTTCAAGGTAAAAAAAAAATATAAAACACATAAAAAAGCTATATATTCAAAATGATAATCCTAGCCTAGCGTTAGATTGTACAACTCAGTAATTGCTTTGCTGACCCTAATAACCTGAGCCTAAAGATGCATCAGTACAGGAAAAAAGAAAAAAAAAAGAAATAAAGAAGGACATGTACGTATATAAGAAAGGTTAGAGAAAGGGGTCTGGGATGGGTCATAAACAGTGTTACAGCAGATGATTCACATTCCCTGATCTAGCCTGAAGCAAGCCAGAACAAACCATGATTAAGCTTATCAGAGCAAGGCTGTGATTACATATATCAAAACAAACAAAGAAGAGGCAAGACACTGTGACCTTAACATACATACACAAAAGTCAAACCATGGAAATACACAGCAGTCCAGAAGAATGCAAAAGTAGCTTTCAGCAAAGGCATTGCTATCCTCACCACATTTGTGCAACATCAGTTCCATATGTTTAGTATTTCTTTAAACCGAGAAAATGGTTAAATATAAGGCATTAAAATATATATTTTTGAGTCAAAGCACAAACGTGTTGAATATGACAATAGGCCTTCAAAAGAGAGAAAAGAAAAAAAGAAGAAGCTAAAAACAAACCAACAGTTCAAGCCATTACATGTTATTTCATTAAGCAAAGGGACACTGAGAATTGAACTCACATATTGAAAACTTGTTGCTGGAGTCTTTGCCAGGGAATAATTTTACGCCCCTCGATTTAAAATCTACTGATCGCTTCACTGCAGAGGAGAACAGAATACAGAAAAAAGAGAAGAAAAATCAGATAACAGAGTTGATAAAAGCAGAAAGAATATATCTGACCTATTAAAAGGATTTAAATTAAATGGCTCATTCCTCTCTCTGTTGCAATGCTGTGAGAGAAAAGAGCAAAGCAGAAACAAACATAAAAAGGCAACAAAAAAATCAAATGGTGGAAACAGACGGACAGAGAGGAAAAAGGAGAGAAAAATGGAAGCATAGTTGAAAAACAGAATCTTATAAGTAGTGTCATTCAGGATTTTTAATAATGTTAATATTTCTCTCTCTCTCTCCCTCTCTCTGTCACTCTTAAATGAAACACTTGGGATGTTCTGCTAGAAGCTCCATCAGATTCTTAACAAAAGCTGAGAAGGGAAATTGCAGCTTTAATCAAAATAACTCACAATGCAGCGCTGTAATCAAAGCATTCAGATAATGAAACGTTAGGAAATAGATGGCTGGATGGAGCAAATCAAAGACAAGAGGAGGCAAACTGATGGGGAGTAGAACCCTGTCAGCGTGAGCTCTGGTATCATCATTTCATTATGAGCCACATTAACATACAGCACTGAACTTGTAGATTAATATAGCTTAGCAAGTGTGGCTGCAAAGACAGGCTATAGATGACAGTGTGAGTGGGTGAGAGCTATATCTGAATTAGAGCACTAATGAGAAAAAGAAACAAAACACTCCAGGGTAGTCTTAATTGGATTTCCTTTTGAACAATTTTTTTGTCAAACTGCCAACAATATATAAGATACATATGAAACAAATAATTTCTGACCATTACATGAAAAGGATACAGCTAATCTACAAACACATTCACAAATTACTGATGATTATCCGAAAGGCCAACTGACAGACACCGATTTCGCACTGACCTAACGATTCCATCAAATTGCAAATGGCAAAAAACTATTATTCTAATATCAAACAGTGGCAACACTTATGCACAGACATCATTCTGTTTGTATTTGATGTTTGAAGAAAAACATAGAATAAAAATGCTAATAGTAGTGCCAACACACTGCCATTAAAGTTGGTATTTAATCATTGTGAACAACTGTTCAGTCAATAATGTCATAATGTAGCATAGAAAGTTCCAAATTCAGCACACAACTTTATTTAAGAAGTTTCAATTTTCAAACTACAAACATTGTCCATCATATATTTATGTAATTTAAATTTAATGGCATGTGAAAGGCAGGTTTTCTCCACACATTCTCTCTGAAGCATAGAGGAAGTAGCGCTCCCCATACTCCACATGATTTTGCGAGCAGTTACCTGTGTACAATGGTTGACTGAGGGACACCTTGTTTAACAATGTGATTCATGTTTGGGGATCAAAGAAAGTGATACTTTGTTCATCAAAGGTGTACAAAACATTACTGTTTTTACAATAGAACTGTTTATGAATAAATGCTGGAAAAGCGCACACTTTTTTGAAAGCAGATGCATAGGACAGGAATACATCAGCCTTTTCATATCTGACGCGTAAGCTATGTAACATGATGTTGAACAAAGTTTGCTAGACCTCACAATATTTTATTAGGAACTGTTGAGGTGTTTTCGTCACAGTGGGAGACAAGTCACTGTGTTTCTTTTGTTCAGCTGTGGTTTTTAGCTTGGAACTATTCAACTGCTGCCATTTTTGCCCAGTCTCTTTCTTATTGTTGAGTTATGAAGACTGACCTTAACAGAGGCAAGAGAGGCCTCCGGTGCTTCTGATGTTGTTCTGGGTTCTTAATGAGTTGTCGGTGCACTCCTGGAAAAGGTTTGGGGACCAGTCACTCCTGGAAAGCTTCACCTCAGCTCTTTTTTTTCTGTGCATTTATGATTCTCACGGTGGTTTCCTGGAGCCTTCGAAATAGTGTTGTTACCCTTTCCAAGCTGACAGATGTCATTGACTTTTTCAACTGTTTCTGAATTTACTTTTATCAGAGCATGATGCATTTCTGTTTGAAATCTTTAAGCCTATTTTGGTTTGTCAGACAGATTCTATCTAAGATGTATTGCATCAGGTTTTAATCAGGCCTAGATATGCCGAGTCAAACTTAAATCAGCTTCAGTGTCAACCACTGTTAGTGCATGATTTAAATGAAGGTAATTCTATTTTTACACCGTGCAAGATAGATTTCCAATTTTTCTCCTGAATAAAAATAATTCTAACTTTTCCTTTATTTAAAGCTGCAGTATGCAACTTTTATAAAAAATGTCTTTTTACATATTTGTTGAAATTGTCACTGTGTCGTGACAGTATGGCGAGACAAAAAAACCCTGAAAATATTAAGCTCCTCCGCCTTCCCTCAGTGCTAACTATAAACAACCAATTAGAACCAGGAGGCAGGTTTCTGATTGGTTGATTCCAGTTGAGCGCATGCATTTCTTCAGACTGCAACAGTAGCAGAGGGAGGAAGTAGAGGACATTAATCTTTTCACAGGTTTTCTGTCTTATAACATACTGTCACGACATAGTGACAGTTTGAGTAAATACGCTTTAAAGCACATTTGACTGAAATTAAAATTTGTTTTTGGTATATTTGCATATAACAAAAATTACAAAATGACATTTCACAGCACTCTGAGACCTCTAATAATATTCAGCTACATGTGTTTTAACATATAAAATGGGGCAACTATGCAAATTCCAGTCTGTGAAATAAAGATCCTTAGTTTTCAAAAAAATCTAATCTGGTCTCATTCTCATGAATGCAATTTCATTTATTGTCTTGTCTTGTATGCCAGACATTACATCCCTATTCATTCTCGTCAGTAACCAGTGCTGCTCCATTTGCTTAGTTGGTTTTCACTGAGCATAAATATTACCAGTCAGAAGTCAAACAGAGCCTTGAAAAGTGACATTTGAAGTGATGTATGAGAGGAATATCAGTACTCTGTCAAATGAAGGGAACTCTACTTGACTGATCGTAAAAAGTGTTGTTTTATCTTTCATAAATCAGATGGTTATTATCTTCTTGTGGCCTTTTGCCTTTTGATTTGACATGGTACAGAGGGTACTTTTTTAAGTAAAATTGGATCCCCATTCATCATCTTAATTGTACAAAGCAGGACTCAAAATGTACTTTGTGTCTTTTCCACAAAAAGTACATTGGGTATTTACAAAAAGACTAAAATAAGTGAACGAATGCATGCTAGGAAGGGATTATCAAAAATTATGTATCAACTTTGACATCTCAACATTCTGATGCTGTTGTTCCCATAATGAACCACTAACTTGGATATGTCATCACTTAAGGGCACATATTTTTGAGCTTTTTGAGTTTATATTATTTTAAATTTCCCAACCATTTAAAAATGTAAAGGGTTATTATTATAAACTTCACTTTTTTATATCATCCTCTAATGTTATCCTCTCATCAAAAACATACTTGCATTGTTGCTTTGATTCTCTCATGCACGTTTGAAGAATCCTTGACTCTCCCCCGGCAGCCATTCATGGATTCCTAAATGCTTGCTCTCAAAAAGTGCCGCTTATTTCCACAAAGCTCCTCCTTGGAGCGCCAGTCTCCGAGGAGAAGCAATTAGCAAACACCTGGCGAAACCGAGAGTCTGCTAAGCTTATCATACAAACTATTCCTCAGTCCAGCGTTCCTAAGAACGGTTGTTAACAGCATACTGAGAAACATTGTTGTGATGATTGGATGAAGGCGGATTGTTGGAAACAGTAGAAGTCTCTTTAAGAGGCAGAGAGACCCAATTTTAAGGCGTCAAATTAGGAAGTCAAATTTCTTTAGTCATGTTTGATTTATACAGTATTTATACTGAAAGTAACATAG
The DNA here is from genome assembly GCA_903066825.1 of Alfaro cultratus. Lineage (NCBI taxonomy): Eukaryota > Metazoa > Chordata > Actinopteri > Cyprinodontiformes > Poeciliidae > Alfaro > Alfaro cultratus. The sequence goes on from CAEFZX010010443.1 coordinate 33,657, forward strand.
TTACTTGATTGTGCAAAGTAGCACTCTGTGCCTGGAAAATACACAATGTTCCTTTAAATTCTCAGTGAGTATGATCCAGCATGTCATGTACCACAGCTGCTCATTGCAGAAAAATATGACTAAAAAAACCCCTAACTTCAAAGCAATCCACCCACCTACACAAAGAATGAACTTTATCATCCCTGACACCGCAGTCACAGCTATTAAAGCATAAAGATGTTTGATAGCTGATAAACTGACTGCTGTCTCTAGGAATGAATCTAATTTCCCACATTTAAAAAGAGTAATTCACATTGCACACATTTATATTAATATTTTCTGACCATTTCATAAACATTATTTGTTATATAAGTGTTTATGTATATGCGCATTAACATTTTTTCACGATTACGCAAAAATAATAAAAATCTCGGGCACAAAAATACATAACTTTTAACATTTGGTGCAAGGTTCATAATTTGTTTAGTTTAAAATATTTTCCTGTCGTGAAAAACATAATTTTGTGTACCTGTTTAGTGGTGAAGACTGAACTTCAAGTAACATAAATTAAAAAATAAATAAACATTTTTGTCCATTAGCTTGTAAGATCTAGTATATGTATGCCAGAAGGCAGAAAAAGTTAAATTTGTTGTTGGTGGCATAAATTTATTCTCTGCATCAAGCCTTTTTAATATGCATCATAAAGCCTGTCCTATATGTAAATACGCATCAAAGTTAAATGTGATCTGGTTAATATTCTAGCCTACATGCAGAAACACTAATACAAACAGATGGAAGGGCAGATGCATTTAAGTAAGCTAGATTTATGAGCTGAAATTCTGAATATTTAACACAACTATGTTTAGTTACAGAATAAGTGCTCAAATAGAGTTCAGCAGTATTCAGAAAGACACTGAAACAAATTTTAAAAAAACCCTTCTGCTTATTTCACTGGATGCTAAGCTGTCTACTTTTTCCTTGCTATGGATTAGTCAAATTAGTTTACACTCTAGGGTGTCAAATACTGCCAGATCTGTTGGGATACTTTGGCATACCTCTGACATAAGAACAACTGATGCACTCTCAACCATTTTGTTCCCATTTTCTTGACCATAACATGTTAGTCCATTTAGTTTGGCCTAGCGAGTTTAATTTTAGAGAACTCAGTTATACTAGAGGTAATAATAAATATAAGGTATTAAGGAATGCAACCACTTAGGGAGAGCAGATGTCAGCACTGTAGAAATTATCCATGTTTGATTAGCAGCTTGTAAGGACCAATCAATGCCCCTTCAACACCACTCTTTGTGCAGTATCAGACAACATGGATGAAGTCAACATTGCTCATTCCATATTAATAAGTTATAATTTCAGTGAGAACATGTCTCAGAGCAAAAACAGAACAAAGATTAAATAATGGGATCCAGTTGTAGTACAAATGCAAGCCTCTACAATAATTTAAGGTAGAAAAGGCACAGTTTATGGATTTATGAGCTCATATGATCCTGTTGAGGCCTGCAGTATCTTTGTACTCGGTTTGACTAATGGTTCATAAGTTAGGGCTGACATGGAAAAGGGCTCGGGGATTTATTTACCCAGAATCCAAATTTTATATCCTGCATGAGCTAAATGTTTTCTTTCTTTCATAGCTGTAATTATCTGCTGCACTGGGCAATTTAAGTTGTATGCACTTGATCATGAGTGGATTTGAGACACAACAAGGGCCTTAAAGGAATGAAATGCACAATCAACAATATCCAATATATCAACCTCCTCAAGGGTTATGCTGTTCCACTGCTTGAATTGAATAATGTTTGCGTAGCCTTGGTTGTCTGGTGTTTCTTTTTTTACAGACTGAATTATTTCGTCGAATAGTGCTGGTTGACTAATAATGCAGTCAGTTGTTCATTAAGAGCCAATCACGGCCCTGCAGAGACAGAAACTCATGAATAGGTAATGAAGAAAGATGATGGAGGGATGTGATTGGTAGGTTCTGCCAAAGGGAAGAAAACAGATTCTTCATACCTGACACATGCAAAGACAATGGCGAAACACACACATCCACCCGCACACACACACACACACACACACGCGCACGCACACACACACACACACACACACACACACACACACACACACACACACAGTGGACTGACACATCAACAAACAGATTTATCAACTTATAATGTATGCATGCACTGAGAAGTACTCAGAGAGAAGACAAACAAGGTTAAACTTATACAGATGTTTGAATTCTGATATGTGAGTGGGAACATACATCCCACTCACATTTATGCAGAAAAAACAGTTGATGATAATAAGACTGGGTTTAAAATAAAAGGTGGCATCCATGAGGAAATTTTGCATTGCTGCTTCATGTTTTATACTTCTGTTTCACTGCAGCACAATTTATAGAAGGAGAACTGCACCTCAGGTAAAAAGCAGAGGCAAAAAAGCTGGTGTTCTTCAGACAGATCACAAAGGTTTTTACAACAACAACAAAAATAAAATGTTTCTAATGCATCTAATACAACCAACAGTGTTTATGTCTGCATTGAAAATATAGCATCCCGTGTATTAAAATGAGGTAACAAAACCACAAACTTAAGACATACTATCTGTGTGATCTGTAAAAGACATCTTCACAGTCCCCTTTATTAGGTATCTATTAAAATGCTTGCTAACACAAACAGTGAATTCAAGTTCAATCAGTCGCATATTATTGACCACTAGGGAACAAAAGGGCAAACTACACATGACCTAATGGTTGTAACTGCAGACAAAATTGATAATCGATCCAATTCAACCAAGTTTTGTTTCTGATAGAATTGATAAAAGAGCCTGACAAAATCACTTAATTCGCTATCATTTGTGCTTTATTGTTCTGGTTTTGCATTTTAAAAATACATGTTTGCAAGAATTAGATTGCAGACCTCACTGGAATACAGCAATGAGGAGCATTCTGCAATATTTTCAAAATGCTGATGTCAGTTTAAAAAAAATGCTTTCTAAACTATTTTTAAATGCTGAAATCTCTTATTGATTTTGAACTGCTACATTGAATTTTAACAAGAAGACCACCAAAAGGTCAAAGAAAGGAGCTATTTTGTACCTTTCTTTGTTGGAGATGGTCCAGTCCTGTTTCATATTTTGAGATTTCATTTATTACTGTATTTCTGTAACTGAAAAGGAATAGTATTGCCTAAAGTTTACCATCTAATTTGGCTGTTTTGTTAAATCTACATTTTGCAATGTGATAATAATATAATGGTAATATAATACCAACCTTGGAAATTGCAGCAGTGTTCTTAATTTTGAAATCATAATCTTTACTATAGCAACAACCATTTGTAATATTGTGGCCAAATAACATGATGCATGTCTCCCACTGTCTATGAACCATTTCTCTATGGGTCACCTGGAGCATATTCTTTTACATTTTAGTACATTTTGTCCCTGGATTAAGTATAAATAGTCATTACTAAAGATGTTAAACGTTTGTGTCTTTGCTATGTTTACTTTGAGAAATGTTCAACTTTTTGATCTTTTAGCCTATTTAATAGGTTTATAAAACTTGGATTTTAATGAGGCTACACATATCTTTGTTTTTTTCAAGAGTGTTTTTAAGTAAACAGTCAATTTTCACAGTGTTCCAACTAAAAAGTGTACACTACAAGCCATTTTTAACAGCCATTCAACTGTGTGAATAGTTTGTTGACTGCACAGTCAAATGGATATTGGATCTGTGATGAACAGCGCCTGGTAACGCAGCGAACATACAGCATTTGATGGTTGACGTAGGAGGCAAAATCCACTTTACCTTTGTTTTTAAAATCGGTTACCAAACCTAATCTCTGCATATTTTCCTTAAAACACAAAAGGCCTGTTGCATTTATTCTTTGTAATACCCATCTAAGTAATGCACCTCTAAATAACAAACTTAGCTTTACCTGAGAAACAAACTTGTGAGAGCGGCACAGACTTTATTCTCAACTTGTTTGTTGGGTTGCATTGTTGTCAGTGTTATTCATGGAAATGGATCTTGTTGGACCTTTTTTCTCTGTTATGATTAGTTTAACAGACCATGTAAACCTTGCAGTCTTCTGTGATCTAATACTGTAACAATAGTATACAACTGGAACTTATACTGCCATATTTACTATATGTGACAATGAAAGAAGATTTAAAAAAAGGTCAAGTATTTCCTTGTATTCTATAACTTTTTACACCGCTCAACGTAGCTGAAAACCTGAGATACTTCTTTCATTGCTATAAACTTACTCAACACACGTATAATCCAAATACAAAATTTGCAGAAGAAGAAAAAAACAATTACACTTCAATTCTTAACAGTTCAATCTGATTAGCTGTGTCAGCGAGAATGCCTCTAGGTGTCAAGCTGTAATTACCGTTTGAACGTTCACTCAGGAAGGCAATTATCCCAGTGCTTTGATCTCAACATATGGAGATCCCAACTCAGTTATTATTTGATGGTTTATGATGAATTCTATTTTAGGTTAGATTAGTTCATGTTAAGGGAAAAAAATGCAGGGATTCAGTGCTTTTTCTTACAAAAACACACTCCATGTGGTAGATTTACAATCCATCCATCCTTTCATTCATTTATCCACACATCGTCTACCACTTAGAAATCCCAAGACTGTCCTCTCCCCAGCGACTTCTTCCAGCCCCTCTGGGGGACTCCAAGGCATTCCCGAGCCAGCTGTGAAACGTGATCTCTTCAGCAACTACTGGGTTTGCCCTGAGGCTTCCTCCCAGTGAGACATTTCCAAAAGACCTCCCTAGTAAGTCAATCAGAGGGCATCTTCACCAGATGCCCAGACTATCTCAACTGGCTCCTTTTTGGTAAAGAATTTTTCCATTTAACTTTTCTTTATTAGATTTATAATACATTTTAAAACAATTTGATGGGATGGTAAAAAAAAATACCCTGAAAAAAGAAAGAATCATATGGTGCCCTTTTTTCCAGTTATTCCCACTTGTGGTAAATGTATGTACAAAAATCTAACAAAAACTTGATTTTATACCAATAGCATTACACAGAATAATTACTGGGTAGAAGTATTCCGAAGGGGAAAAATAAAAAGAAAATATTTGTTTATAGCAAAATCTCCAGCGCCATAAATATTAGCAATCCTTTTTCTAAAACGAGTGTAACAGAATCACACTTTATATTTATCTGTTTCTTTTTAAGTTGCTTACAGCTTAGAAAAACTTGAAAGTAGTGATCCACATAGTTCTGTTTTTCTGTGATCCAGAAGGTAATTTCTCTTTGCTACTCTTCAAAATGGGAAAGACAAGAAAACAAGTGGATCATACAGTATAAGGCAGTTGTGTGTTGAGCTTCAGGGTTAAGGAAGTAAATGCTCAAAAGGCTAATTACCTAGATTTGTCCATATCTTTAGTTGGACCCATAACGAAAAAATTTAAAAGAACTGAAACTATGACAAATAATAATATACAATTACCTAAATTCCTTTAATCATTTACAATGAGGATGTGAAGAAAAGGAAACACTCGCAGCATAAAGCGCAGCATTTTTAGACCACCAATTCATCAAAACAATTACAATATCTAGTAGCTGTTTATTTAGAAAAAGTTCAAAAAAATATTTTCTGTGTAGTCAGGGCCATTAAAGCCAACAGTTGAATTGCTTGAATTTTATTTATCTCTAAAATAACTAAATTTATTAACAGATGCATAGTATTATGCATGTGACAATTCTTATCAGACTCAAATGATGCAGATAAGCAACTTAGTACAGCAGTTTTCACTATGTTTTAAACACATGGCAGCCATATTGAATTTGGCGATCAGGACTGTAAGGAACCTCTGAATTTCAAGTTTATACTTCACTGTTCATTTTTCTGTTCCAAATATTTTGAGAGTCACTGATCAAGTTGTGTGTTGAGATTGTGTAATGAGAAATGGTCAAAGATCCCTCTCTCTACGCTACAACCTTCTCACATGTTTTTAAAAAGAGGATATTAGAGGTGCCAGAAATTTAGACACCAGTGAGACTGACTTTGTTTTATATTGTTTAGACATCTTTACAGTGGGTATTAATAAATATGTAGAAGGTTGAATCCTAAGGAGATGTCATGTTAATAATGCCATATGCCATGCTACATGATGCTGCAATGATGTAAGTGTAGGGGTGTTTATATAATTTACAGATATTCCCTCAGTGAGATATACAGTAACAGTTCCGTAAACATAGGTTTATATCAGCTGACCTTATCTTTGATTTAATTTTGATCTGTTTTTTCTAAACTCATAAGAATGGCTGCCAGATGTATTGTGAATAAAAAGTGAATGGTTGAAATAAAAGTGGTTTTACCCTTTGAGAAAAACACACCGTCCCTGTGGGTTGGGGGAGATATTTGAATTAAAATGGTTAATTCCCTCAATTTAAGGATATCAGCAAAATGCCTACGGCATGTCTTAAAATCCTGGCAGCAGGAAATATTTTGAAGCATCAATTAAGCCATTTAAATGACAATTAAAAATAATTGGTAGATTTGCTTTAGCTGTGCACAAGAGCTGCAGGGTTTTATTTACTAGTTCGGGAGCGAGGCTCCTGTCCTGTGTCCAAGAACCTTGAATGCAACGCAGCCTCCGCTCAAATGAGAAAATTCGTGCACGCAGAAAAGCAGCTCTTTTCCCTTCTAAGCTGGCCAACAGAAACCTTTTATATCAGCAGGACATTATAAATTCGTTAATATTAATATTTAGCCAAACCATCTTGCCAAATAACTTGTCCTTTTAAACCTCCCATTGCTCTCTGGCTGTCTGTCTCTCTTCTCGAGGCTTATTAATCATTTCTCCCTACTGTTTTACCTCCTCCTTAGTTTCCTTTAATCTGCTGTTTTCTTGTTGCAGTGCTTTGTTTTTGCCTCACTAACCCTACTGCCCTTTCCGCCACAAACTTGGACATAAATCATTGTGAGATTATTATTAATTCAGAACTTTATAATTTGGGCTGCAACAGAAGCAGGGGGATTTCTATTTATTTATTTTATTATGAGCCAAATTGCCCAACCTCAAACACAGGCAAGCACACCCATGCACAACAACACAGAATGAAAACAGACTGGCAGGACCTGGAGCCAAATGTGTCCCTCTGAGGTCTCATAGCAATGTCTTATAGACTTAACCAACCCTGCCAAGGCAGATTTGCTCATTTAGAGACAAATTTAGAGTTGTTTTAATGCAGTCTTCTCCATGAATGTTTACTAACCCTTTGTACCCTGTTGAGGGGCCACAGCATCTCAGTTAGGAAAATGAAGAATGTGGTGGACCAGACCATATGGCTTACTGGGTGGAACTGACCCCAAGTAGTACTAAGAAAGTACTATAATATTTTTTAATCAAGTGAAGTTAGTCAAAAAGGAGTATTCTGTTTATGGATAAAAACTAAAATCAAAGCAGCAGTTCATGATTAAGCTTCTAACCGGTGACTTTCTACTCCAAGAGAATATAAAAAAGTCAAAATATTTCATTTACATAAGTTTTTCCTTTTCCTTTTACACATTTTATTGAGTTACAGCCACACACTGTAAAGTGCTTTGTTCATATTTTTTGTGATAGACAAACAATCCTAAATCATTCAGCTGTAGCTCTGGCTGTATGTTTAAGTTTAGTTTCTTGCTGGAAGTGAACTTCTATCCTGGTGTCAAGTTCACAGAATAATGTTGCCAGAAACATTTTTCATGGTGCAAATTGCTTGTTCAGGGTGATGTGCAATGTAAGATTGTTTGCTTTTTTAAATTAATGCTGTCCTAGTCCAGCCTGTCGGACAGTCACCTTTCTAGGTTTGCGTTTGTGCCAAAAGTTTTCCATTTTCAGTTGACAGAATGAATTGTGACATGTTGAAAGCCTGATTTTTTTCCCCCCACAACCTAAAACCTCTCCTCAAAGTTTGTCTTGATCTGTCTCGCGTGTCGCTTGGTCTGCATAATTTGTTGCCTAATATTCTCTAACAAAAGTATGCAGTCATGATAGTCTTGATAAAGAATTACACCCAGGCAAACTCTTTACAAGTTAGATCATTTTGAAAGCCATGTACAGATTTTTTCCATTTCAGCTGTACACAGTTTTCTGCTGCTTTAAAGAAAAAAGAAAAGAAAACACATCAAAGTTTGCAGTTGTAATGTGAGAAAATGTGAGAAAGTTTAAGGAATCAGAACAATTTTTTAAAGTATTGCTGTATAAATCTGAAAGGGTTAGAGAATTACAGAGCAATTTCTGATCCAGTAACCTTTTGAACCACCCACTGTGCATTTCCGCTAACGCGTATTAACTAACAAAGTAATGAAGATGACTGACAGCTGACAGGAAGCAGCTAATCAATCATAAGCCCGTTAAAGCTCCTGTAATTGATCTACTAACTTTTTCCCACTGACACCACTCATTAACATGCTGATTAACCTTTTAAAGTACTTAAGATCATTAAAACGAATTAGGGGCAAATCTCAAAGGGAGTGGCCAGGTTGTCAGTCAATCAATCAGATGATAAGTCTGAAGGACGGCATGAAACGGCCCAGAGTTACAGAAAAAAATTAATTGGAAAAGATGATGAAATGGAGGAATAAGAATGAAAATTTACCCTATTTTTTAAAAAAAGAGGTTATGTATCTTTATTAGCAATACCTTCATTATTGTTGTTATAGTTTTTTTTTTGTTGTTGTTTTCCCCTTTTATACGGCCTGCATGAATTGAATGAGAAACAAGCTGGGTTTGCATGATACAGAGGCAAGAGCAACGTTTTTTATGAAGTTTACATGCTCTCCTCTGAGCAAGTATTTACTGTATGTATGTACATATTTTGGGCACTCCGGTTTTCTGTCCAAATTTCTGTTATGTGTAAAACTGTAAATGGTAAATGGCGTGTGCTTAGCACTTCATCTAGCCTCGTTCAGACAACTCCAAAGTGCTTTTCACTACATTCAGTTATTCATGCACACATTCACACGTTGATGGTGCTAAGCTATAATGTAGCCACCTGGGGCAGACTGACAGAAGCAAGGCTGCCATGCAACCGGCTGCTGCCTCTGACCGCCACCACCAGCAAATAAGGCAGGTGAAGAGTCTGCTCAATGACACAACTGAGACCAATGGAGCTTTGGGTTCAAACTAGCAACCCACCAGTTATGCCCGGTTGACACATCAAGATTTTTATGCAGATTTTTTACCCAGATCTTCCCATTCTGACAGTCTTAACACTCTGGTTATTGTGATGGCTCTAAAAATAATCTTAAGAAACATTCCTGCTGTTTATGTTGTGCTAAGAGCGATCTAATCTGCTTGGACAGACATAGGGACCTCACCAACTTCAACATTTGGATACTTAATATATTGGATTGTCTTGATCCAATATCCAAGCACCTTGGGTGTTTCCCAAGGACAAATGACCACGCACCCTGTTAAATGTGACATGTAGCCAATCACAAAGTAAGCTGACAGAAACATCTGGGAAAATCCGAAATACACAATAATAATTCTGGAGGGAACAAAATACAACTCTATTTCATAATGCTCATGCTGTCTCCACTCTTTTAACCAATGGTTTTTCTTTTCATATTGTTTTTTTTATTTCGAAGATAGGCCATTGCTGCTTCCTTGGCAACCTTGTTAATTTACGCTGAACTAATGTTTCATTTCCAGAGGTGTTGCTAGATTTTCCATCTGAATGTTTGAGAGTGAAATCTGTTTGTGTGTGTTGTGTTGTCTTTGCTGTTACATCTGATTTTTCTTTTATTGTAGTGTGTGGGATCTCTCAGGTTTTGAAAATCAATCGATAATTTCCAAATCTTGCTGTGTGAACCAAGCTTTACAAATTCCTACCTCCTGAGCTACTGTCACCATAAACTTGTGTGTGCATTCTTACTTGTCTTGTGACAGACATCCACATCCTATTTTTTGTTTAGATGCCATTTGGAATGCGATTCCTCCTGCCTACACAAGTGACCTCTGAGGATTTGGAACAAGCTGTGAGGAAATATTTTTTTTCTCTTTGTCACTTTATCTATAACTTCTGTGTGGACAGCAGAATGTAATATTGATCTTTTTGCTTTTTTAGTTTAAAGATGCCACAGAAGAAAAATATAACTAGACCTGTCACGATAAACAATAAATCAAGTAATCAAGTGCTTTCAAGTAGAACTTTTTGTTTTTTAAACACATGCGCACTTAGTTTCAAAGAACCTAGCACCAACTAGTGGCGTGGCGAGAGCATTACACGTTTTCGATGTGTACCGTTACTGTGTAAGCAAAGTTTGTAATTAGAATGTCTTCATGTAAATGTGTTAACAGAAACGAAACAAAAATTCCATTTTCGTTGGATCATTATCATGTAAATGGCTTGAGACCATTAGATGTTCTTAGATTGTCGTAAGGGGAAAATTGGGGCAAAATTTGTGCAGTGTGAAGTGGGCTTAAGGGAGGAGTGAACTATTGCATCAGGTAGTCGGATATGCCCATCTTCTCTATCTAAATCTATTGATTATTGAAGGGCAAGATAGTATACAGACTTCATAATTTGCACTCTTTTGGTTGAATGTAGCTTTTATTTAGACTTTGGTTTTATGTTTAGTTTTTATTCAAGTGCATTTTTTTGTTAACGGAGACTGAGAGTCATTTTTATTTTGGTTGTTTTGTTTATTCAGCTTACCAGTTCCAGTGTTAAGTGTTTTTTAGAAAATAAAGTGTATCTATTTTTGGCAGGATATCTCTTGTATTATTATGTCATTACCGTTACATCAGTTTAAAATGGTTTTCAAACAACATTACCGTTTATCGCATTAATTTTTGAGACAATTAATCGCTCAGCAAAATTTGTTATCGTGACAGGCCTAAATATAACATTCACATATGTAAGTGAATAAAATAATAATTGTAATGACAATTGATAAACAGAAGGTCAGATAACTGAATATAAGCACAAATTGTTTACGCTTGAAAGTCGAATCTATGTCTGTAATATAATGAAGACATACAGCTGTAAGTAAATAGAATACCAACATCACCTCTTTATGCATCTTGTACTTCAGCAAACTCAGCAGTATCAAAGGCTGAGCCAGGATATCAAGGATTTTTTGGACATGGCAAAAAATCTGCATTGCAGATATGTAGTATATTCTCATATCTGGCACTTCTATGACTAAATTCAAATCATGGACATGGCAGATTTTTGGTTTATTAGTAATTTTAAATTCAACCAGGTGGCGACAGTCGTAGGAGTCCATCCTGTAACCAATGGCTTGTCGGTTCGAATTCCTGCTCTGTCTGAGTCAGTTACTGTGTCCTTGGGCAAGACACTTTGCCTGTTGTGCCTGCTGGTAAAGTGTCTTGAGGAGGCAAGAGGTGGAAAAAGGTGCTGCCATGCATCAGTGGCATGTAGTAACTACTAGTGGCACTTAATAGCTACTACATGTGGCAAATCCAGCTTGCCACCATCAGTGTGTGAATGTGTTCTTGAACGAGTGAATGACTGAAAGTAGAACAAAGTGCTCTAGGGTCCTCTGGATTAAATAAAGCACTATCCAAGTACAGGCCATTCATAATGTGCTCTCTCTTACCTTCAGTTGAAGGCTCAACTTTCTTCCCCATCATAACCTGGACAAATCCAGACTGAACTCAGATCTTTTCAAAACACTAGTCTCTTCAGAACCCAATATATTTGAAATTTGTATTAAAATTCACTATTTTCATATAAAGATCGGTCTTTGAGATTACTTATGACATCTACTTGCATCATTTTTTCTATTGAAAAATGTCTGGCTGTCTTTTATCTTACCAGGACATCTTGTAAAAGCTGGTTACTAATTATCTAAAGTGCAGATAAGATGTCAGATGTGTTCACCTGTCCTTAAAACTGTAGTGACACTAATTTGTCATGATCTGATTGAATCTTTTGAAATTAGAAAAGAGACTGCAGTCCAAATCTGTCAGGCACTAAAGGATGTATTGCTAAACTTATTGAATGAGATCCTTAAGATTTCGGCGTGCATTTACTGATTGGAGTTGTTTAGTCGTAAAAGTGTAATCATCAATCAAATTATGTTGCAATATTATCATAGTACACATCATTATAATAAGACCAGTGAAATGGGATTAAACTGACCCAATAAATTAGGTTTATTTTAAAACATGTTGCAAAGCTCTGTTTTTAGATTTATGTGCAAAATCAATACTTTTTAAATGGCACCAGGATAGTGATGGGAAATTTGGCTCTTTTCAGAGAGTGAGCTCTTGTGGCACGGCTCCCAGAGAAGAGCTGGCTCTTTTGACTCCCAGCAGCTCTTAATTTATTATCATCTGTACCCTCATATTTTAGCTTAACATGTTAAATGTGAATGTTTTGTATGTTACCAAATCTGGTTGCATTTAGCAGAAGCCTTAAAATTGCCTAATTTCACGTTTATCTTGTATTACGAAAGCAGGCTTTTTTATTTTTGTGCAATATTTAAATCAAAGTTTTAATTTTTGTTGACTACAAAAACTCACCGCTATCTACTGACTGAGAGGATGGACAGATTCACCAACTAACTTTTGTGTCTGTCCCTATCTGTTTTCACAAAATGGTATGATCCCATATCCTCACTTGTGATTGGCCACAGAGGCAACATGATACCAATCAAAACAAAGTTCTCCCATGAGCAGGGCACTGAGAATGAGAACTGAACAAAAGGAAAGCCAGCTTTTACTCAATGGGAGTTGACTCTTCTGATTCATTACATTCATTTGTGCATGACTAATTATCAAAAAACTTATAAAATATTTAGACATAAAGGTAGGCTTAAAGTAGGTATTTAAAGTTTAACTATGTATTTGTAGAACACATAAAATACAGGCAACCAGACTAGTACAGTGTGAAAACAAATATTACAAACAAATATTACATCAAGTCAGCCTTAAAAGATACAAAGCTGTCCTTTCATAGGCACTGCCAAACATTCAGCAAGCTGTTCTGATTTTACTGAAATGAGACTTTAAATTGTTAAAATCACACTCTACTCTGTATAAGAGGAAAAATATCACCTTGTTTGAGGTCAGACATTAGAAATTAAGTACTGCTGGAAAGTGCACACCACTTAACATGAAAACTAGAATTGGCATGGACTATACCACTATAAAAAATTAGAGGTCAGTCATGGAACCAATATTAGAATTAGATTTTATTTCACATTTTGACTGAACACAGCATTTTCTTCTTATTATAGTTTTTTGTGAATTCTCTCTCCCTTTGCTGCCTCTGCAAGACTCAGTTAAAATCTTGATTGGCACAGATTTTTTTTCACAGAAGTCCTCCCAGTGGTCAATTTGAAACCCAGGCAACATGTAGTGAGGTATCATCTGGGGTCATTTGCAACTTAATAAGCCCATTATAACCGCAGGCTGGAAAATTATGCAGAGTTAATATAAAATAACCACCAAATTAATTGAAGTTTCAGTTACTGTAATTGGTTTAACTGACCAGAGATCTGCTAGAAACAAGGGATGAATGCAAAGAAGAATATAAGGTTTCCTCAAGATGACTTTTTCATCTAAATGTTCTATGCAAATTCTCCAACTAAATGTGAGGAACTGATTAAAACAGCACATCATGGAAGTTTTCATGAAAAGTGCCCTGCAAATTGTTAAACGTTTTGGATATTGTTTCACAACCCAACCCTCCTTTACAATAGTCCTACCACGCATCTCACTTCAAAATAAAACAAAAACATTGAAATGTTAAATAATTTTACATTTATTTACTAATTCGGAATGCTCATTCCCACAAAAATACAAAAAGAACACTCACTTTTGTTTGCCACGTTAAAAATGATGAAAAAGTTCAAAGGGTGTGATTGCTTCTGCATTACAAGCGTTTTTAGCAGCATTCAGGATTGAGTTGGCTCGTGTCACTCTCCTCACTTGCTCATTTCTACTTCAAAAGCTGGTTACTCACGTACCAAATTTTCATGTCAGAGAAGATTAGGAGGGAGAACGTGACTTATGCTTGCGAGAAGACTAATATAAGCCCAAAGACATTAAGATGCTGGCAGCAGCCTTTAGAAATGAGCAAAAGACTATAATTACTGTTTCAGAGAGAGAGAGCTATCTAAAAATACCCTGGTGGGTAAGTAAAGGGGTGCTAGGAAGACAGGCGCTCACATTGCATCATTGATTGTAAATGAAATCAGTATTTTTAAATGTTGTCCTGACATTTAAACAAAAATTGCAGGACAACAGACCATGGAAAAGCTGGCACTGAGAGTTAAAAGTGGAGTAAGTGGAGTGAGTGAAGGTATGAGGTGTGGCTCAGTGGAATGCAGTGAGATTAAGGTCAATGAATAAATCTTTACATTGTGTCTGCTGACCTGCAGGTCGAGTTTTGTAAGCCTATTAAGGAAAAAATACAGGGTTGCAGTTTATAAATAACTTAAGAAAATCTCATGCAAGGGACTATAAGCTTTCATTACCAGACCACATTTCACCTTCTTTACCCTACTTTCCATCACTTTCTCATAATACATGATTCTGCATTTTAATCACACCATGTGTGCTGCAGGTGCACTGCATGCCTCAGGCTAAGACAACAGCAATTTCTGAGTGACCTATAACGCTGAACTGATTTAATAGGTGAATTGAGACTGAAATGAAAAGCTGGAAAATTAAGAAGGGGAATAAAAACAAGTGAAGTGTAAATAAAAACACTATCTGTTCCAGCCGTTCCGCAGAGCACAAATTCACCTCTCATTATTGCTGTTGGGAGACATGGCTGTTGCCAAATAAATTTCCAACCGCTTTCACCGTTTAGGGGCTGCATCAAAGAAAAGTAAAAGTGTGTGCTTTTGAGCATTTACCCAGGAGAAAACAAAAAGCTAACTATGTAAAACGAGGACAGAGAGGGAAGCAGAGAGATGAAAAGAGGGAGAAAGGCGTTGTTGAGACAAAATGACTGGGTTCAAGAAGTGTGATTAAGAGGAGTTATTTGGAGGACTGAATTTCAAACAGAAACCAAACAAAACAGGGGAAAAGGAAACAAAACAAAAACCTTCTAAAAGTAAACTAAAAACCAAAAATAAAAGCTATTCATAAGCAGAGCGCTGTTAGCTGAAGTTAACCACCATGAGCATACTGTGTGTGGGTGCATTGAAATGATTTCGTCTGATCTTACCTTGATAATGTGCACTGAAACCTCGGTAACGGTGGTTGCTATCGGTCACAAAATGCAGTCGGAGCCAGTTCTTGTTGCTAACGATTGGAGAGGGGACGTTACTTCCCGACAACCTGAGGAAGACAGAAAAAATTTACTTATAAAATGAAACACACACATTCCTGCACAGGTAGGTAATGATTTTTAATCTAATCAGCTGTTTAATATCATTAAAACACCCTAGGATACTTTAAGATACAGAGTAACTTAACAAGACTAGCAAGAATAGTTAGCACCAAAACAAGAGAAACAACAAATGGTAAACAATAAGAACTAAATACCAATTTAGAACTACAGAGGCAGAGCAATAAACTAATCAATAAGTTGAAAACACATTAAACATAAAATTTAATTCACCCATCCATCCCAGCAATATTTGTTTTGCCATCAATTGTCAACGCAAAAACTGAGGTGGCTTAGTTTATGCTTCAGAGTCAGTATTTTTCAAACCACCTGAAACATCAAGGAAGGTAAAAGTAAGTTTTCTTCCTTTCTTTCTTCCCCACAATCCTCTTTCTGACTTTGCTTTCTATGTATCTTTTCATGTAGGCACTTCTCCCTGTTACACTGTATTATTCATGTTTACAGCACTTCTTTCATTTTCCGCAAGGACATTATTACTCAGAGCACATTGTATGAATATTCAATTTCCTCCAATATTAAAACGAGAGTAAAACCATAAATCTACACAAAGCTCATGAATGTGACATTTAAATATTTAACAATGTGCTAAGAAAGCACTTAACAACCCTAAACTGCAATATGAAGGTATAATCAGAAAATTGTTCCTTGCAGTAGCTGAAGGAAAGTTTAGTCTGAAAAGGTAGGCATTCAGTACTTCCAGAACTGGGGGGGGGACTTCTTTTGAAATGCACCCACCGCAACGGCATTAGTCTCATGTATGAATGCTCATAAAATACAAAATAAGACCATGGCACCATTCCAACTACTTGTATGGATAATTAAAGTGTACAATGAAGCAAAGCTATTACTTTAGTGAAAACATGAGCAGAGAAGCTACCTGGTGTCTCATGAATCGTTCCCATATGAACCATTTGTAATGCATTATTAAACCATCCATCTATGCTGATGGCTTCTGTCTCCAACTGTTACGTGCTCTACAAAGATATCTGCTATAAAAGCATGTCATTGAAATCCAGAGGTATAGATTATTTTCAGAACTGCTGTATTTTTTAGGTGTTGTTGGTGTTCAACAAAATGATTCTAAAGTAATGTGCAGAGTGTGAGGTTACAATGTTTATTTTCAAGTATCTGACTGGAGAAAATTGTAGAAAAGTTGCATTTTTTGTGAAAATCTATATAGATGTATATATATAAAAAAAATTGGTGACAATGTGCTCAGCGAATGTCATATATATATATATATATATATATATATATATATATATATATATAACTTGTCTGAAACAGTATTATGAGAAGCATTACTCAGCATTATGCATTATTGTAACTGATATTTGGGAACAAGGAGAATATTTATTTTAAACATGCTGCCCTATGAAATTAGCTATAAATTCATATATAGCTAATTTATAGCTATATATATATAAATTATAGCCCATTTTGCATAAGAGCAAAAAAAATAAACAAAAAAAAAACTGCCCAGTCAAAAGAGAAAAAAAGCCACATGGATTTAAGAAAATAGGTACAAGCCTCCTATTGGATAATTACTGCAAAGGTGACTATCGTTCATCTGGAGACACGTTATTTAACCCCACCTGAAACAACGAATAGCTTCTCATTATTAACAGCCCTGTCAAAAGTCACTCCCCATGGTCACTAAGAAATGCATTTGCATTTGTCACAAATAGAAAACAGCTAAAGAGATTGCAGAAGCTAATAAAATTGGGTTAAGAATTGTCAGACGTATTATTAAAAACAGGAGGGAAAGTGGAGAACCATCAAGGAAGAAAAAACAATCCTGAATGATTGTCATCGACAAATACTTAAATGTCTGCTGAAATCAAATATTAAAAAACCAACAGTAGAACTCTGAGTTTAATAGTGAAATTGGAGCATTTCCACACACACAACTTTAATGTAACTTTGGGACTGAACAGCTGTGTAGCCATTAGAAAACCACTAATCAGTGAGACTAACCAGAAAAAATGTCTCTAATTCACAAGAAAGCATAAAGATTGGACTCTGGGGGAATAGAAGATGGTCATTTGATCTGATGAGTCTAGAAGTACCCTGTTCTAGAGTGATAGGCACATCATCAGAGTAAGAAGAGAGGCATATGAAGTGATGCACACTGGCTACTACGCAAGCCGTAGGGAGCAGTGCTATGATCTGGGTTCGATCCTCAACAAATGTGGGCAAACACTGATGTCAGATGACTACCAAAATGATATTCCATCAATGGATTTTTCTCCTCCATGATGGCACAGGGACACTTGAAGACAATTTAAGGAATTAACAGGCTGAAACTGTAAAAAACGACATAATGTTTACACACAGATCAACCACAGTCTGAATCTATACCCCATTGAGAATCTTTGGGATGTGATACAGAGGGATTGCACAGCAGCCAGACTCTCTCATAATCAACACAATATCTTGGGAAAAAATTCATGGAATACCAGCTAGAAAAAAAACAAAAAACTTGTGACATTACAGAAGCTTACCAAGACAGATGTAATTAAAAGTAAAGGAAGCTTAACACAATATTACCAAGTGACCTTTATGTTGGTGGCAAAATTTGTATTGTTTTCATTCAACCAAGAAGTATGTTTCTGAACAAGAACAAAGTTGATTCTTGTTCTGAAATATCAAACTTCAGGAAAGAAAATCAAGTGCCAAACTCCTGGAACTTAGTGACAGTAATAAAATAACAAAACAAAAAAAATCCACTGTTTGAAGAACTGACGAATTGAACAATTACAACCGTTTTGAAAAGAAAAATCTTTTCTCAGAGCTCTGGGAGAGCGAACAGATTATTCAGTTTTTGCAGAGTATGTACTCACTTTGAAAATGAATCACAAAACCAAAAACGTATCTCTAAAAATAAACAAAGAAGCATTGACTGTGCAACTTTTTTTCTGATGATATCTTTAAGTACTGGTTTTGTGTCTGTTTCTTTGAAAAGTTCAATGGGAAACTCTTTCTAGGACCTAACAATGGTTTAAAGGTTTATCATAAGTCTGTACTACTGTCTAATGTACTTTTTGCTGTTTTTAAATGTGCTTGCTGCCTCCTGCATTTCATTCAGGGCTACAATTATTGATGGTAGAATGGATTAAAGCAAAATACTAAGATTGAGAGAGTCAGTTTTTCTGTGTGTGTATATCTTGAGGAGAGGAAGAGCCAGTGGAGAATTGCCAGAAGGAGCAAGAGAACATCACTGATTAAATACACTACTAAAAGAGTATCTCTTCCTCTCTCCATTTCTGTGTCTACCACCCTGCCATCCATCCATCCTGTACAACAAAAATACAAGGGAAAAGGAGGAAGCAAATAAAGAGGCATGGGCTGAAAAGGGGGTAGGAGTAGGTATAGATCAATGAAGCTTAGACAGTGAGATACAGAAGGAGAAAGCCATGTGAGGTTAGGAGGAGAGGGAAAACCAGGCAAACGATGACAGAGGTACATTACTTTGTCTGCTGGCTATTTAATTATTCATCTCAGTACCCAAGAACTGTAAAACAGAATCACACAAAACAAAAGGTGGCAGCTGATCCCAGCGTGGGTAATTTATAAATAGGAGATTAGGAAACATATTTAAGTTTAAATATTAATTTTCTTCCACACCAAACACTTGGCAATAAATATTATATAACATTAGCATTAGGAGCTGTGAACTTTCTGTGTTTGTTTTTCTTTCCCTCTGCTCCAAATTATCTTGAATTTATGACAGTTCACACAGAGGCATTTCTCTACAGGGACTTTAAAAGGAAACCATAAGATCACAGTCGTGTTTATGCTTTACATTGTTTAGCAAGAGGGTAGTGAAAGGGTATGGGGCTTTAATCCAGTCCAATGTATGTGCATGAGCTATATTGTTTACCTAGCTTAGCTTGTAAAAACCTTATTGGCACTGCAATTCATGTTGATCTGGTTTGATCCATTTTCTCTCCTTCCAATGTATTCCTTTTGTGATAGATGTCCATAAATTTACAAATTTTAAGCATTCATATAATCACAGTTGCACTCAGGCAGCAGAAGCCCTTTCTCATTAAATGCTGCTGACAAACTTTATTAAAATGACCAATACAAAACCTTCAACTGGTGCATAAAATGCATTCCACTGCTCCTTCCACAATGCAATAATCAAGATTTAATCAAGACTACAGTCCTGGTGAGCAATTTTGTTGTGTGATGGTATAAAGAGAAAAATCTCCATCGGTTCCCTGTGCTGATGCTAATTGTCATGCTATTGAACACTGTGCTGCTCACCCTTTTCCCTGGAACAGGGAGGAGCTAAGCTGGTAAGAGGGCTTGGGACTGCTGCTGACTCCGATTCATCTGCTGTTAAGTGTGGCAAAAGGTAAAGAGTGCAAGTTAAATATTTAAAAACCTTGCTAACACTTCCCTCCACTGATTTAATGCTGTTGAAATGGGGGCTAACACCGGTCTGTGGCTAAGCTAGCTAAGTCAGCAGGTTGATAATGACACACTTTACCCACCTCTCTGGGAAAACAACTGGATTGCAAGCTGACTATCTTTTGTCTTTCTTCTTTTTCCTGTTTTTGAAAACCTAATTTAGCTATTTAAGCAGCATGCTTATTTTCGCTGTCGTTCTCGTCTTCTACTGACTGCTGAAAAGCAGGAGCAAACCACTCCATGCAGATAAGTAGGGGTTTTGTGTAAATATACTATATTTGCTTTTTGGTCTGGGAGTATTAACTTTTACTGCCAAGAACAGATAAAAATAATGATATTATTAATTATTTTACTGACGGCACCCTTAATTATTTTAATGTTATGAACATTGCTTTCTCCTTTGTTGGTGCCCATGTCACACCCCTGCTGGTGACGTACTACTTTTGATATTCTCCTTACCTTTCGGGTGTGGTGATGTGGAGGGAGGGAGATTACCGGTAAATTTCTTTGGATTAAGTGTCGTAAATTTCCAAGAAAGTACAGAGTTGAAAAAAAGTGGTCGACAAAAATAAAATAATCCAAATTTATGTATTTTAAGATGCAAATTTATGTATTTTCACGGACTACTACCTAATTACCTATTAGTATCTCTTGAAACCAAGGCAAAATTACCATATAAGCTGATTAAAATACACTTCAACTCTTCCCTGAGTATCTAAAATAAACAGTAAACGGCCGGTACTTACATAGTATTTTATAAAAGACCTCAAAGCATCACAGTACATTCAGTCATTCACCCATTCATGCACATGTTCACACATAAGCTGCTGGATCTGACAGGCGATGCTGCCATGCATCGTTGCCACTGGGTCCTCTGACCACCAGCAGCAGCAGGCAAGTCTAGTGAAGTGTCTTGCCCAAAGACACAACGACAAAGTCAGACAAAGTGGGGATTCAAACCGGCAACCCATTAATTGCAGGATGAGTGTCTACCACCATCATTACTGCCACTAAAACAAATAACGTTCAGTGACTGAGATTGTGGTAAAAGTTCTTCAGCGTTTGCCATTATGTTGATAACCGTATTAGATGTTTTTGCATTGGTACTTATATAGTGTCTAACGATCTGCTGGAGGAATTTTGATCTTTGTAACCTCTTGATAGGTAAAATATTGACAAATTAGTCTTTGAAATACGGCACATAATTATGTTTCAAAATCATCTGATTGATGCCTCTGAAATATGTTATTTTAATTCTGAGAGTTAATATAAACTTTGGGTATTCATATACATTCTTAGTGTGTGTAACCCTTTTCATTATACAGCAGGCAAATGCCTCTTAGACAGTCTGTCTTAATAGCCCTATCTATTTAAGACAGGTGGGGACTGCCATACACATACACAAGCAAACTCACACTTTGTGCGATAAGGAGAAACAGGAGAAAATGCATTTCAACACGAGTCCAGAAACGCATGTGTGTACACACACACACTGCAGCAGTGTTGGACAGAATGTAGTACTGTAGAGTCAACATCAACCAGCATAGAGAGACAAAAAGGTTCCACTGTTTTTGTGTCCGTCTCCCTAATCCAAGTACAATGTGTGTTTATGTAATAGTGTTTATTGCGTGCGTGTGTGTTTGTTTTAGCATTTCTCACCTTGTAAGGCCCATTTTTCCAACAAACACTTACATTGTGAGGCCCTATCTCTCCTTGTGAGCCCCAAAGCCTGGGCCCCATAAGAAGAAGTGCTGTTGTTTGGGAAAGGGTTCGTTTTAGGATTAAGGTGTGAATTGAGTACAGGTTTAGTGTAGGGTTAGGCATGTACTGGCAATGATTAGGTTAGGAGTAAGAGTCAGGGTTAGGCTGTAGAAGTGAATGAAAGAGAATGGAAGCCAATGCAAAGTCCTTGTGAAGGTAGAAAGACATACTATGTGTGTGTGCTCGTGCGTGTGTCCGGGCTTGCGTAAGCATGCCTGCTGTGTCACTCTCCATCAATCTCAAGTGGGCAGGGAGTAATCAGTGTTCACAACAGGACCATGCTCTGTCCCTCCCTCCCCTCTCTGTTATCTCATCTAAAATTTTCTCCTCCTCCCTGCTCGCCTCCTCACCGGTTTGTCAGCGTGAATGATCCAGGTGTTTTAAAAGTGAGCTGTTCATAATAAAGCTTAAAATAAAGCAGAAGTGGGTGACTCAAGATTACCCCACACCTCCACCCGCAAAACAATAATAACTTTGAACTAAGATTATATAAATTCCTTGAGGTCCAAATGGCAAAAAAATGGACATCAACTTTACAGGGCTGGACAATATTATTTAAATAACATTCCTCATACAGTTATAATGATACCATAGCCCGTCGTTCATTACCTGAAATAATCTTAAGGCAGTTTTGCACCCTAAATATTCCTGATCATGATGAAAGTTTTCAATAACGCAGCTGGGTTCCTCTAAATTGAGAGATATCAATTTAAATAATGAGTTAAAAGGCTCATTATTTCTAAGTCTTGGGCTCTATGTTTAAAAGAGAACTGGGGCAAATAGCGTGACTAGCTAGCACCTTTGTCCTGTGTCCTTCTTTCCCATTTTGAAGATTGGATAACAAAGACTGGCCTCAGCATAACATTATATATTTACCCAACAGACTAGAGAAATTAACTGAATGAAAAGTTCCTAGACTGAAACATGACCATGATAAGAATTAATTTAGACAGCTACAATAATGATAAACTAACATTGATGTCTGTAAATCTTCAAAACTGGTAATATATGATGTGCTACTTTTCCTTGTAAAACTAATTACCCTCCCTTCTGGATCCATTACGTCACCTTTCAGTGCTGGGTTTACATTTCAAAATATAATTAAACAGTTGTGCAACTTAATGTAACCAGTATAATAATTAGGCTCATTTTGATCATTTGAAAGTTCTACTTTTCAAGAAATATTTGTGTTTGTATAACTGACTCAAAAAGACTGAAACGTTTTAGGTTACATTTCTGTGTCACTTTCGTCCTTATCACAGAAAAAACTGATCACAGTTTTATTTCATCCACCTATCTATACTACAACTAATGAATAGAAATAATAATATTATAGATGCTGCACTAAATAATTATATTCTAACTAAAGATTGGAATTTCCCAAAGTTTTCGCTGTGAGGTAATATCCCTGAAATTGAACAAGATGAAATATTTCAAAGCTTTTTACACTTCTCTAGTTAGGGTGCTAGTTATTTGAGAAGGTGCTATATCTTTGCTTCATAAATTGATTTTACTTTTTCAAAGTGTATGGCCCAACAACTGTACTGTGTACATCAAGTCTTTCAAATTATTTAGAATTTGCTTGTAGTAACATGGTTTTAACTAATATTGCAGATTTTCACGTTTTTACCTTAAAACATTTAAAATAAGAGGAACATTGTTCGAGAAATTGGGGACAATATAGAAAAGACCTTAGTTCTTTGGGAATCACCTCACTGGTTCTTATGTAGTTTTCACATGCCAAAATGTTTGAAAACCGTATCAAATTGTGATATTTGATTATTTTAACCTTTTAGGGTAGAAGCTGCTTGATGTATGAATAATTTATGGAGTTCAGTGACTTAACATTAATTCTCCAGAATATTGCCATGTACTTGGCTGAAAATAAGAGAAATAGCAGTCAAGACCCAATGAAAAACATCTGAATCTCATTTGACAGCTCAGGACCAACATTGTATTGGTGAAGTACTTTAATGTAAAAAAATAAAATAAATAGTATCCATCCATTTTCTAACACCCTTGTCCCTAGTGGGATCGGGAGGGGTGCTGATGTCTATCTCCAGCTAATGTTCCGGGCGAGAGGTGGGGTACACCCTGGACAGGTCGCAGCGCAACACAGAAACAGACAGGACAAACAACCATGCACACTCACACCTAGGGAGAATTTAGAGAGAACAATTAACCTAACAGTCATGTTTTGGGCTGTGGGAGGAAGCCGGAGTACCCGGAGAGAACTCACGCATGAACAGGGAAAACATGCAAACTCCGTCCAGAAAGACCCTGGGCCAGGAATCAAACCTAGGAGCTTCTTGCTGCAAGGCAACAGCGCTACCAACTGTGCCACTGTGCAGCCCAAAAATAAATAAATAAATAAATAGTAAAAAAGCTCAAATATCTTGTTGCCATGTTGATACTATCATCACTAAAAATAAGCATAACGAGATTAAAATACATAAATAAACTAATACAGTATAAGTTGAAATATTACTTTACTGATTCAACTGCATTATGATTTTGACTTCAGGCGCAATTAAAAACAGCAACTTATGTATAACGCTGGAACTAATTGGCTGTGGCTTAAGCTGGCTACACATCACGCTTCATCAGTCTTCCCCTTCTGGCCAGGTCCCTGTGGTTTGACTTAGCAACTCCTGGAAAAGGTTATTTTCGGTGGGAATGGAAAATATCAGTTTTACTGCTGACTTACAGATGACCTGTGAAAAAAATCCTCCCTGCAGTGATGACATGAGTTCACTGTAATTAATGTTAACCAGATAAATTACCAGCCAATCGGAAAAACAATAATATGAACTTAAGTGAATCTTACATTCATAATCCAATTAAGATTTTATGTACAAAAATATTTTACATACTTTTTTTTGTTATGCCAACACAAAGGGATGCATAGCTATGACAAAAAAACTAAAAGGATATAAGAATATGTAAAAATGTAGAAACTGTGCCCTACCTTTATATTCAGCCTACTAAAACTCTAACACTCAGAAATAAAATACAAGGAATTGTCTTCAGAAGTCACTTAATTGGCAAACAGCAATCTTAGGTGGCTGCACAAACTGGAGCGTTTGTGAGGAAATGACCTAGTTTGAGTTTTTCCATTTTCCTTATCTTATGCTGATGAGTATAACCTGACTTTGTTTGCATAAACTCTAATCTAATCATCACACACTAATCTAATTACAGACTTTACTTTGATTCTAAGAGTAATTTCATTAAGCTGTTTACATGCCTGGCAGACACAGATTTATCTTAATATGCTCATCTTAAAACAATATCATATCCTGAGTTGACTGAATTAATCAAGTTTTGTTTTTTGTTTGTCTCAAGTCAAAAACTACATGTGAAATGTTCTTATACAACAAGAAAGACAGTTCTGCTTTGAACTGTTTCCTGCAGGTTTTACAGAAAGAATCCAGTTAAGACCAGATTTAAGATGGTGGTGCCAGTTACTGAAAAAAACAGTTGCTCTAAAGATGAACACTTACAGTACATATACTGGACAATCTGGTCACAGAAGAAAAAAATTCAGATGGACAGATTAAGTCAGCGTATGGTGTTTACATTTCCAATCAACTTCCTTATGTAGCTATTTTTTTCAACTCTTCATATTATAACAATCTGAACAAACTTTTGTGACCTTGAAGAAACAGACTGAGTTTGCTGCTCCGCTTGGCTTTTGTGGACTTGGTACATGATCACATTTTTAGTTTCATGTGCAGATGGCAACTGTCAGTTTCCCAGTGACTGTCTGTCCTTCTGTGTTTTTCTCAACTCCTGTCAGTGTCCCTATCTCTTTGTGTCTACAACCTCTTTGCTCCCCCATGAGTCTCCTTGATGGCTTTTTCTTCCTGCATCTCCCTTTCCACTCGTCTTGTCCTGTCAGCTCTCATCTCCCCCACCCCTTGTCCCTGATTCTGCACCTCTGCTTTCCTTTCCACCTTGCCTTTCACCTTCTTACCTTTCGTCTTGTCCTCTTCTCTCCTGGCTCATGTTGTCACCCCAATTGCCCTTTTCGGCTCCTCTTTCTGCCCATCCCTTTCTTGTCCCCTGCATTTTTGTCTCTGCTTCTTGAACATTCTTCTGAGTGACCTGAGATTTTCTTCCTAAAACAATGTGACACCCCTTTCACTAAACTCTAATTTTGCCCCTTCTTTCTTTAGTGAGGTGCTTTCAGTAAAGAGTTTTACAATTTTCCCCAAACTCTGTCAAAGGTAAGTTATCACTGTGATATATTTATCAAGACATGCCCAGACAATGGCCTTGTAGATCTAAATGAGACTTTGAGTGAGCCAAAATTGGATTTAAAAATTGACACCCTTGGAGAAACGATTTAAAGGTCACCGCTTTAACATGGAATCCCAATGTTGTAAATAGATTCAGACGAAAATAGTCCACATTATGAGCTTGTTTACAAGCTCTCTACAAGAATCCTTAGGCTTGTGAATATGGCTGGTAACGGATTCCCTATAGAGTCCACCATGTCTCCGAAACTGGTGGTAGATGTGATTTCATTTTAGAATACATAAATTCAAACATGAGCCTCTGTTTTTGAGGTAGCAAAATGAGAGAAACTTTAGAACAGATCATGTCAGAGAAATTTTGTGAAACATTTTATTTTATTCTATTATAATTTACATTTTAGTTTGCATATTAGTGTTCTTTGTTTAAATTGACTGGTGGAACAGGATATTTGCATCGTGTATGTTTAGCTAATCTCTAGCAATTGTGATATGCAATCAAGACAATATAAACAAAATATAATATAGAAGGGGGCTGCACAGTGGCGCAGTTGGTAGCACTGTTGCCTTGCAGCAAGAAGGTTCTGGGTTTGATTCCCGGCCCGAGGTCTTTCTGCACGGAGTTTGCATGTTCTCCCTGTGCATGCGTGGGTTTTCTCCGGGTACTCCGGCTTCCTCCCACA